>SNQJ01S0013299.1:12406-38663 GCA_010110895.2 Picea sitchensis | reverse complement strand
CGCGTTGGCTGGGGCCGTGGATGTTTCCCCGTAGGGGTTTTACCACGTGAAAACATCGGTGTGTTGATCTTTGATCTGGTTATGTGAGTGGTTACTGAAGGTGTTCGTCCTCTGTTGGAATACCTGTGTTGTCGAACAAGATGAAACGGTGGTGTACTTTGATGTGCTATTTCCTTGTGTGAAAGAATGGTTTATTTGGAAGTTC
This sequence comes from Picea sitchensis, assembly GCA_010110895.2. Lineage (NCBI taxonomy): Eukaryota > Viridiplantae > Streptophyta > Pinopsida > Pinales > Pinaceae > Picea > Picea sitchensis. Next base: position 38,458 of record SNQJ01S0013299.1, on the reverse strand, counting down.
AATGCTACTAGTTGTCACAGATATAAATTTGTAGCTCCTTTCGAGGTTGCTCCATACCTTCCAATAGTCTTTTAACCAAATAGCTTCTCCCATTGTAGTTATAGTAGGCTGCAGCTTTATACTTCGTTTCACTTGATGACAAATAAATGGTTTATTGCTTCTTTTTTTCTGCAAAATACGTCTTATATTACATAGGAAAAATTTGCATAGTAGTTGAAAAGGGGAAAACTAAAAGGAAAACTGGAAGGGTATATATAATGTGGAATTATATCCTCTTTGTTAGAGCAACTAAGGCAACAATAAACTTAGAATAAGCTACAACACTAAACTCTTTGGCATCCTTAATAAGAAGATAACCTTTGACAGACAGTTGCATACATACCTCTTCTTGCCAAGAGTTACAAAACTGACCTCATCATAAAAAACATACTTGCAATGTAGCTTCCAAATTGTAAACAGAGATGAAATCCAAATACAGTCCCAAACTCCTAGGAGGTGGGACAAGACCAAGGACCCCAATCCCCAAGAAGCGCTACATGCCAATGAAGTTGTCCATGAAGAATAATCGAGTGACGGTCCTGTACCAAACTCCAACCTAATCTAGAAAAGCTACAGTCCCATAAAAGATGCTTCAAGGTCTTTGATTGATGATAAAGGGACATAACTCATTTGACAACCTGCTTTTGGCAAGGCAAGTTTTGGAGGGCAGCCCTTGATAAACAACCAACCAAGCAAAGCTCCGAAACTTGTAGCTCAAACAGAGAGATCCAATGAACCCCAGATCAGAAGAAACCCATCTAGCATTGAGGATCAGAGATAAAGGGTGTCACGAACGAAGAAGAGAGTAGAGCTTCATGGATCCATACTGAAGAGGTTTACCAAATCTCCATTCCCAATCTCTCTGAAAGGGTCCCTACATGTCAATATTCAACTTATACAGATCTTCAACTGGGAGCATAATAGTGACATCTCCAAAAGTCGACCTATCCGAGGAAGGGATAGCCTTATGGAAGGATTGGAGAGTGGTTGATTGTTTCTTTCTGTAGCATAAAAACATCTCTATCCAAGTCAGAAAATAAAACATGTCGTAGAATTCCTTTGATCTAACTTCCCAAACCTCCAATGGTTATTTTGTTTCCTTCATTCCTGCACACACTCTAAACTCCTCAAATGTTCTTAAGAAATACCTTTGGTAAATATATGAGCACGATTATCTATAGTATTACAATAAAAAACCAACTTTGCTACATTGAATCTTCATTTCTTTGATAAAGTGGTGGTATTACTTCGACGTGCTTTGTCCTTGCATGAAAGAATGGGTTCTTTGCAAGTTCAATACTACTTCTAAGGTTGCCACAAAAAGACATAGTTTTAAGCTCCTTCTGATGTTGTTGATGTCTTCCAAGAGGTTTTTTAACCAAATAGGTTCACATACTGCAGTTATGGTAGCTCAAGACTCTGTTTCACTGGACGAAAAATCAATAGTTGCTTACATCTTGCCATATTACAAAAGCATCATTATCCAAGTCAGAAAATAAATTTGATTTACATCACCTGTCCAATCCAAACACAAAATCTTCTTAAGATCAACACCATTAGTTCTTTCATACTCAATATCGTAAGGAAATGTAGCAACAATATTCCTTGTGTTGCCTTCCAGAATCCAGTGTGTTATCTTTGTACCTTCCATAAAATAACTAACCAGGGTAGAAGAGTCAACATGTCTAATCACCATTACTATATAATTTCTAAAAACATAACCTTTAGTAGAGATTTGAATTGCTAGTTCGGCCAAAAGCCTACGAAAAACCTTACTCTGAAAAGAACAGTTGTTACCTTCAAAGGTATATTTACAAAGCTGCAGAGATTTGAATTGCTAGTTCATCTTAAACCTGAAGAAAAACCATCCCATATTCTGAATAATACAATTGTTACCTTCAAAGATAGATCTACAAAGCTGCCAGGAAAGTTAATTGGATCTATTGTGAAAAGACTTTATTTATAGGCCAGAAGAGTCAATATGTATGACTGAACTCTCAGCTCTGTAATCAACATCCCTAATATAATTTTCAGGAACATAACTTTTAACAGAGATTTGATAGGCTAGTTCATCGAACATCCAAATGCTACCTTAAGGTAGATTTTCATAGCTTCTGATATATTATGAATAACTTTTGGAAAAACTACCAGCATCATGTCAACATGCATAGAAATGCATTACAAGATTATAGCACTACTAGAAAATGTGTTATACGAAAGATAATGATAACAAAATTCAAATGTGAAGTTATGGAGAATGAATCATTGTCCCTCTGCTATTTAGATTGTAAAACATAACTGAACAAAATAGTATCCATGGCTTGTTGCTAAACAAGTTTCTTATTGTGGTAGACAGGTGAAATCTACTACATTGATCAGAGTTGTCTAGATGATGCCAAGTCTAGTTCATGTACCAGTAGTGATATAAGCTTTGAGGGGGGTGCCTTAGACAGTGATTTTGAATGCTCAAATTCTGTTAAGGATGATGGTCGCCTGGCTCTGAGCTTGAAGGGTTGCAAAGCAATGCCTGATTTACTTCTTGATACCCAGAGAAATAAAGGTGTGCCCTTCATGCAAAACATGTTTTCTTGAAGTTGACAAATTAAGCGGAAGTTGCAGGTAAGTATTTAATGGAAGCTAAAGACCTTCTGCAACTTTGTCCATTCGATTGGGAAGCGATTTGATTTATTGGCCCCATTAGAATGGCTTATGTTTGTTAGGTTCCTTCAATTTTGAGCTGGAGGCTTTGAGACCCAATTCATTGAGAAGGAATCAAGAGATAAATGATTGATTGATTCTGTTTTCCAGAATCTCACAACTTAGAAATATAGACAGAATAGAGCTAACACAAACATAAATTCTTCCATTACTATTCTAGAATTCCATAACATTGAGCTTGATTTCCAATGTGAATATAATCATTGTGGCAATGCCTCCCAAAACTTTTTTGATTCTATATTTTGCTAAAGTAAAAATTCTCAAGGGCTGCTAGTTTGTGAGAGATCAAATAGATGGTGATTGGCTTTTAGAAGTATAGCAACGTTGTTAGGCGAACTTAGTTATGGGAGTGGTTTTTTGATCCGAAATCGGATCTAGAAGCCTGACAGGGCTTGAAAAATGCTCAAAAATGAAAGTGCTCAGAATCCAACGAATCCAACGCCATTGCGTCTATCTTGTCTTCCCGATTCTGGCGGTATATTTACTTTGTCAAACGGACTCCCTATGTGAAAGTTATCGCGTTCTGATCGGAAGCCCAAACAGGGAAAAAGTCAAAGGTCAACTGGTCAAAAAGTCAACGTTGATGTCATCATGCTGATTGTGCAGGAGATGACGTGGCACTCTCTGGCTGATGGTGATTGGACAGGTTTGCTGACAAGGCAGACATGTGGTAGGCAATTGGACCAGTCAACGGTTGACAAGTGACATTTGTCCGTCGAATGGGAAAGTTCCACGTGGCCCAGTCATGGGCAGCCACGTGGCACCCAGTCATCAATCAAAGTGGCAGGTTTCAAAAGTTTTGGGGTCCCTGGGTTTTGAACCCATGACCAACCACTAAGCAAAGCCTTCACAATAGTCCTATAACCAATGCGCNGCAAGATGCTCCCTCAAAAAGTACCTTATAGCCATGTTCAATGAGCTATCCTACACTTAGCAAATTATGTTTCAGATCTGGAACATGATAGACATTGTTTATGTCTTTCTTTACATTATGTTTGGTAAGAATAGGAACAGTTCCTTTTCCTTGAACTTTGACTAAGTAATCATTTCCTAGTGTAATGTCAGATGAGATTGAAGAATCAATGCATGAAAGTAAATCTTTGTTACCTGTCATGTGATTGTTGCATCCACTATCTAGCAACCAGAGATCTTTAGGTTGTTGTTCAGTCTTGTGGCATGAGAGAAACATACCTATTGAGTTTTCTCCCATGTGATTTGACACATGTGCTCTGCCTGAGAACTGATCTGATTGCTTCTTCCTGCATTCAGATTCATAGTGCCCATACTTTTTGCAGTAATAGCATTGAATGCTTGATTTCTCGTTTGATCTTCTCCATCTACCTCTTTGAGGCTGAAAATTCTGATGTTGATTTTGTTGTTGTTGTCTTTGACCTTGGAAATTTTGATTGGGATATTGTTGTCTGTTACCTCCACTGGAGTGAGGGTTACTTTGATTTATCCCTCTTCCTTGGTGACCTCTTCTTCTTCTTCTGCCTCTCCCTCTGCTGAAGGAGAATTGAGTTTTGAAGGCATTGGAGATTGACTCATCTGTGATATGCAGTCTGGTCTCATGTGTCACCAGAGAACCAATTAGTTCTTCTGTTGAAAAACTTGACAAATCCTTGGATTCAAGGATTGTTGTTACAACCATTTTGAATTTCTTTGGTAAACTTCTGAGAATTTTCTCAACAATGCGTTGATCAATGATGGTTTCACCAGTCAATCTGATCTGGTTCACGATTCCCATGACTCTGGTCATGAAATGATCCACATTTTCGGACTCTGTCATCCTTAGAGTCTTGAATTGCATCCTCAAGGTCTGCAGTTTAACTGTTTTGACCCTGTCATTTCCTTGGTAGGAAGATTTAAGGATGTCCCAGGCCTGTTTTGAAGTACCAGCGCCTGTGATTTTTGAGAAAATCGAGTCATCCATAGAATTTTGAATCGAAAATTTCGCTTTATTTTCTTTGTTTCTCAGTGTTGCCTGAGCAATTCTCTGCAGATTTGTCATGGCAGAAAGGGCTCCTGGATCTGGTTCCACATATCCAAGGTCCATTAGATCCCAACACTCTTGTTCTTGCAAGAAGGATCTCATCTGAAGAGAGCATAACTCATAGTTCTTTCCAAGTAGAATCGAACCCTGAGTTGGTCCTAAATTGCTAGACGACATATTTTTTTTTTGAAAAAATATCTCAAAAAAAAAATAGAGGGAAATTTCGTATTTACCTGTCTCCCGCGTGTAAAACCAGGTCTGTTGCTTTCTTGTAGTGATTGCGGAACACTGCGTTCAAAATTTCGTGAGTTTTTGGCGTCGCGATTCTAACGTCGAGACTTCGTTATACGAGTCCTCCTTTCTCTTGTTTCGCCAACCTCTGATCGCCGAAATGCCGATTGCCGACGAGATCTTGTCGGCCTTGAATTGGCCTTTGTCACGGTGCAATGTGACCACGCGCCTTGTGTTAAAGCGCTACGATCTTTTCCGGTTTTTTGCCTTTCAATTTGCCGAAATGCGAAAGTTTCCTTTGGACAATTCAACGGTCCAGATATTCCTATGATCTGATGGTCCAGATCTTATCGGGATATTGCGAATCAGGACTTCATGAACCCTGATGACGAGCTCTTTTGAATCCTCGATTCCCCGATCTTCGATTTGCCGATGGCGCTTTCCTTTCAGGACTTTCCTGATTCCTTTGATCTCCACCACGTGTCCCAACAGATGGACGGCTCAAGTCTTCTTCGAGGGTTTCACCGTGGAGATTCACAATCCCTCGTTTTGACGATATGACATGAGCTAGGCCCCAAAACAAATCTTTCCTCCTGTCGGGATTTCAGACTTCACAGTTCTGAAATGCTCGTGTTTCTTGTCCTCATGATTCGCGAAACGCCGAATCTCGATGTGCCGATGGCCCTTTCCTTTTCGGGACTTTTCCTGATTCCTCATATTTACGCCACGCATCCCATCAAGATGGACGGTCCTCGTCGTTTCGTGATTTCGGGACTTGCGACTCCAAAGTTTCTGTCAACTTGAAAACCCGGGTTGCCTAAACACCGACGGTTTCCTCGATGTCTGCCACGTGTCCGAACAAATGGATGGTTGTGATCTTATCGCTATTTCGTGAATCGCGATTTCGCGAGTTTAGAACTATTGTTGCGACGGTCTTTCAAAACTGTGAACTCCGATATGCCGATTTGATGACACTTGGATCTGTTGCCACCTGTCGTCTGAGATGGACGGATCACAATCCTCTCAGGATTTCACGATTTTTGATGTCGGGATTTCGCGTATCGGAGTTTTGGACAGAAGTCTCCTTCGCTCATCCAACTCCCGATTCCCGATTTTGCGATGAGATAAGATCGACGACTCATGATATTTCTTGATACAAAGGTCCAGAATGACTCGTTATTTTGCAATTCGCGAATTCTCACACCAATCTTCTGACCTTTACATCTTGCGAGTCAGCAAAATGCCGAGATCTCGCCACGTGTTTCTTGATGGACGGTCTAGATGATGTCGGGATTTCACGACTTCACAAGTCGAAATTTCTCCTGTGCACTTCAGAGGACTAATCCTCATGTGCTTTATCGTTGATCCAATGACTATCGGTCCTCTACACAAGATCTAATGACTGAACCTCTTTCACCTTTTCCGCGCTCTCTTAGTCCCTTCTGAACTGGTTTCCCGCTCTGGATCCGTTTGTAGGATGAATCTTACGGCCTTAATGACTGTTCTTTGCACCTGAGACGCGTTCTTTACTCCTGTGGAAGAAATATTCGTGAATCTTTCAAAGATTTGAAAAAATTTCACGAGTTCTTCATTCTCTGCTACAATCTTTGATAGATTTGAGCGAATTCCGAAAAACTTTAAATGATTCTGCCTTCTACAAGAATCTTTAATGATTTTGAACGAATTCTTCGAGTTCTTTAAATGTTCTTCTGTTCTGCAGCTCTTCTTCGTGAATCTTGACGATTCTTGAAAAGATTGCAAGAATCTTTACTATTTCTTCCTTCTGCAATCTCTTCTTCCTCGTTCTTTCGAGCGTTGTATGCTCTGCTTCGACACGTGAGATTCTTATGCTAATATTTGAGCGTATGAGCAGACATCTTCCTCGTGGAAGTTTCCTACGAGGATCTTTCAAGAGTATGACAGACACCTCTCCAATCCTTGTGAAAAGACTGTGTCGCATGATCTCAAGATCCATGAAGCTCTGCGCTGTCAGGATCGTGTTGCTCTCTAGCCTGTGTGAAGAGGATTACTACTATAGCTCTGATACCATGATAAATTGTGAAGCAAGAAATGAAGAGAGAAAGAATAGAACAGAAAACAGTATATTAGAATATATGAAGAAAGGTATAATGAGAAGTAAGTCTGAAGAAGTACATACAATGCAAAGGGAAATAGTTGAGCTAAATAGGCTCAAGAAAATCAAGAATAGAAAGTACAGCTGGCTAGGACAGCTGGCAGTGTACAGTCAGACTATTGACGTTACATTATATTTAACAAACTTGGCAATTGGGATTTAGTCCCACATTTTCTATGCTGCCAATTTCAAACAGTTATGTCTTGGTGATTGCAAATGGTTCTGTCTATGCTTGCCGATTTCAAACAGTTTTGTCTTGGTGATTGAAAACAATTATGTCTATGCTGTCGATTTGGTGATTGCAAACAGTTCCATCTGTTTACCATTTATTTTTGCGCTTTCAAACTTTATTTACCGCATATAGATTTTCAAACTTTATTTACAGCATAAACTAAGATTTTTTTTTTGGGCTTTCAAACTTTATGGACTCGCCACTAAGATTTTATTTTTGCGCTTTCAGACTTTATTTACGGCATATAGATTTTATTTACCGCATACACTCAGAATATGTTATTTTGGATGAATAATTGGTTAAGTTTTTTCAAGAGAATGTCAAAAATCCACTACTTGATCAACAAACAATGAATATATACTCACGGCCTTGGGTTAAACCAAAAAGAATTTTACTTAATACTACCACATTAACATAGTATATTTTGAGCTAATCATCATCTGTGTATTAAATAGGTTCAAAGGAAACAAAATTATGTCAGACGTGTCCTTTTTGTTGCTTGGATAAGGCCATGTCATACTTGTATCATATTGGTATATAGATCAAAAGTGTTTTCTTAACTGTTAAATAAAAATATATTGGCATAGAATTCAGGTTGCAATTATTGTGATTTTATTTTAAATTCAATATTTTAAAATAAGAAAAGACCAAATTTATCACAGTTTAAAACTATAAAATATCCAATATTATTATGAACTTGAACACATTAGTTATTCAAGGTCTTTTAACACTAATTGAAAAATTATGAAGTATTGTTAATTGAGTTCAATAGGGAATACCCCTTCCAATGCATGTATATACTAGTGGGAAGAGAACAAAATGTTAAGGAATTCCTATTTTCAATTGATATTACATAACTCCATCTCAAAGAATGAATTCCATGACAAGATAAGACGGTGACCAAAAACTCATCACAAGCTTCTCACTCATTAACATGGGTAGGTTTTCTCTCATGCAAGCCAACTCTCCTCACTCAGTATTTAACATGCTCAAAACATCACCAAACGTTTTCCAAATGCAATTTTGGGATGCAATTCTCATAGTCAAATAGATAAAAATTCACTTTTTTCAATAGTCCTAAGAATCCTCATATTATATGTTTCTTTCAACTGCATTACCTTTTAAAGTGAGGTGAGAACCTTATATTATGAAAACATTGTAAGAGTGGAACACCATCTTTGAATGACTCTTTAGTTGATATATTGTAGGTTCATAATGAGTTTAATTAGGATACAATTTATTTCATGCAATGTCTTTGACTCTTCATCAAACATTTTTCACCGGTCATGTATTTTTGAAATGTTTATTCTCATTGGAATCCCTCAAGTATCAAAAGTGATGTTGTACCTAGTCAATCGAATCAGACTTCCATTTTAGTGCAACAAGACATAGTTTTCCATGGTCACTGCAGTGAGATTTGTGGGACTAATCATGCCTCTAAGCATGTGAAACTTGCACTTATCATTTTTTTACAATTATGCTTGAACTACTATTGTTTATTTCATACATGTTAAGACAAACAAAAGAAAGGCAAAAGGAAAAGAAAAAAATAGGATAAGTGATATAAATAATTAAAAAAGGAAAATAAAGAAAATAAAACTGGATTGTCTATTACTTGAAACTCTGCATGCACATTTTAATATGCAAGTTATAGTCAACAAGTCATCAGTGAACATGTGGATCCTTTCTTGTAATGAGAATTTTTAGCACACAAGTCTTACTCTTAATTTCCCAAATGGCTTATAGGCCAACTTCGAAAAGTCATTGTTAAGATCCAAGTTCAAAGTTTCAAATACCATCGAAGGAGGTGTGCACTAAGATGTGAAAAAATGAACTTATAGCTTATTAATGTAGATTTAAGTTCAAAACTCCCCACATATAAAATAGAAGCATTACTACCTATGAAAAACAAATTCATAGAAAATCTGTTGAACTTAGTTCAGTAGTCAAATAGGCAAATATTATTACAAAATCTACCAAATAAGCACTAGCTTTAATCATAGACAGTGGAAAAGCCTAGTATGTTCCTTGCAAAGGAATATGAGTGACTATCACTCTTTTCAAAGAACACCATTATAGGATAAACTGCATATATAGAAAAAGTATATTAAAATCATTCGCATAATGCCTCCAGGAAATATATGCAAGTTTGGACAACAATTCAAATATATTCAAAAAGGTCATTTTCCATTGCCAGATATTCAACTATAATTTTTCGAGGGTCGTGTTCGATATACTGGAGAAGACTATTTTCGTGATCAAAAAACAAGAACTAAATGCAAATGAATTTATATTTGCAGAGTTCACTTCTCCAACTATTTTTCAAAGGGTCGGACATCAAAAAGTTCAAATCCCACCCAATTGTTTGTGCTCAATAGATACTCCTATACATTCTTATATCCAATAGTCAAATGAACGGAACTCGTTCCTGTATATAGTGTACAACATAACCATAAATTGAATTTTTCCCAAAGACTTCAAATATACAATATCTTAAAAATGTAGATTTATATCTGAATGATGTGATAGGTGCTAACAATAATATTTCTATTCTATTATGAAGTTTATATAAGAGATCAAACAAATCAGAGACAAAATTTGAATCAATCAGTCCAATGGCACTAAAAAGAGTATCCTCGCAATTCCTTTACATCCATGTCAACACCTCTAATAAATGACAGCTTACTGTACAAAATATAACAATATTGTTGTCAGTACTCAACAAAGAAATATGAATAAATAGTGCATTTGTTATTGCACAGGAACCGAATGGATTCAATCTAATCTAGGGTATATATTGCCAACTACAAAAATTAATTTTACAGTTGCGCTTGGGTAATGATCGGGAATATTTCTACTCATTCAAAGGCCTTGATCCAGATGGAAACCAGATTTGGACTTCAAAGAATAGTCAATAAAGTGCCTTTCTCTCCATCCAAGACAAGATGGAAATTGAATGCAAGATCTACAGAAGGCACATATGCACCACTTCAGAGCTTCGAACCATAAAAATATATTCAACTCCATCATGGGCTCTATAAATGGTAGACTTTCATAACCATCTGTACATTATCTATTTGTGAAAAAATTGAAAATTAAATGAATCTGACAAACATAAGCACCATTCATGTTTGAATCTTTGCAAGATGCTATAAATTGATTGATAAAAATAATCAGTCACATTTTCCTAGAAACTTCCAGTGTAAAAATCTAAAGAGGGAGGTGCCAAGGGAGGCACTGCCACAACTATGTGAATGGATGCTTCTAGGCGATTTCTAGATACTGCCTGAGTTTCACCTCCTCCAAATTTTTCCATTAACTTTGCTTGATGTTTATTCCCATCCTTGTTTTCAACAGTCTGTGCTACGGATGAATTATTTATGCTCGTATCAAACATATATGACAAGAACTTCTCTTTGGAAATTGATTTCTCAAGAACAACATGCCCATATGCCAAAGCATTTCTGAAAACACCATTCTCCTTCAAACCTTGAACTATGACCTGGAACACACACACATTCCATATTATTTCATATTAATACTAAACTCTATTCATTTTCCAATAAAACACATTTAAACAAACAATTGGTCAATAGACCCCCTTCTTTTCAGCTTTGAATTCAAGCCCTTTTCAGTCCACACTAGACATTTACTAAGTAAAAGAAAGCTCACTCGTTCAAGAATCTATTTGTGATTGAATCTCACCATTGGAGACTATATATGTGTCAATAGACCCTTTCTCATGAGCTTCAAATTCAAGTCCTTCTTAGTCCACACTATGCAATCACGGTACCTATAGAGGAGACAACACTTCATTAATGTGTGTTTACAAATTCGGATTTAGTGCAGAAAAATACAAACACAAACTAAAACTATAAAAATTCCTCAAACTAATAAATTTTCAATCGCATAGAAACCGAACATACCCAAATTTCCAGATGCATGAAATGTTTAGTATCACTTGAGGGTTTCAAAAATGCTAAGACAAAATGCATACTTTCTTTTTGAGCAATATGCCACTGTAGTATTAGTTTGTAATGATGACCATCACATCATAGATCACAACCACAAGCCAAAGAGGACTCACAAGGAAGGACACTGAAACATAGCCCTATGAACTACAAAATTTTGAGGAAAGGGCGGCAGGCATTGCCATGTGCCCTGCAAGCCTTGAATAAGATAGGATTTTTTACCCCACGACTTTCTCCATTATCGAGTTTTTGTGTAGTATGTATAATTTTGTGTATATGTTTTCTTTGCAGTTTGATGAATAGTTTTCATTTATGCTGGCCATTAGAAGAAAGTAATTAAAACCACTGAGCATAAGTGCAGTAACTTCATTATTTTGTTTTGCATGAATCTGTAGTATAGATACAGTGGCGATTTTGACCTGCTCACTAGAATATGGATTAGTTTGGTAACAAAACCTTCAAGTTCCTCATTAACTACGACCAGAGTACTAGTGATATTGAGGTCTGTGTAGGATCCAAACTCGTGAGAAATTTGGAGAGGGAGGAAAACCACTGCAAGTTCCTTTTGAAAGAACAATAAGACCAAAGAAGCCCAAGATGGGTGACCCAGATGCTGAATAAGCTCGTGAGGAGGAGCATGAATTTAAAGCTCACTTTGAATGAATGGAGCAAAATATGGAAGATATTCAGATATTGCTGAGACAACTTATCTATGTTATGATAAATACAAATAGGAATAGAGGGATAGAGGAAGACGAGCCATAAATCTCTAGTTTTCATCAAGATGAGGTAAAAGATGAAAAACCGTGTTAACCCTTATAAAGTTGAAGAAAAGATAAAACTACCTCTATATGATGGCACTGTAGATACCATCCAACTCAAAATGAGTGTACATGACTTTTTCACGGTGGGAGGCATATTGCTCGAGATTGCATAGAGGAAGAGAAGCACTTGTAACAAACTGGGAACAATTTAAAAGTCAACTCCAGAAACAATGCTATCCCTTGGGATATGAAATATCCCATCAGATTCAATCACATCATCTTCACCAGAAATTGGGTTATAAAGTACAAGTATACACTGATGAGCTCGGGTGACAGGCCATTTAGATGAACAATGTAGAAAAATCATCTAGTATGTTAGTAAAATAGATTGTAGGCCTACATGATTATTTATAGGATGAGTTGGCATTGCTTGAGGTAAGCACCATTGACAAAGAAAATGTTAAAACTTGAAGCCCTTTATCTAGAGACAATGATAAATAATATTGATGTCAGTGAAAGTTCAAAGGATAATGAATCAACGAGCGAAAGGGCGGCCCTCATAAGAATAAGTATCAGGGGATATATCTGAGCTAGAAATAATTGAAGAATTGTTGGAGGTTAGTTCAAAGATTACCTTTGTTTCTTAAAGGACAAAGAATAATGATTGTGAAAAGTCAGAATCTAGACAAGAGAGCTCTTCTAGATCAAAGTCCAAGAGATGCTAGGAAACATATGAGATTTTTTTATCAATAATCCGAGCTAGGAAACATGGTATCTAGTGAATATGTCGTAGAGCATTTCGATGCAGAGCACATGGAAGATACAATTAAAAGATGTTGTGCACAAAAAATTCTAATTATGCATGCGCTACACAATTGACTTCTATTATGCAACACGATTTTCTAGCAGGAGAAAAGGCTTGCTACAGTTAGGGTTGAAGCAGTTTTGACAAAGGACATCTTCAAAGGCACCCTATGAAATCATACTTGATACTTGAAGAAACAATTTCTTGATTCTTCTCTTAGTATTGTAAAGCATGTCAAGTTTGAAATCCATGTTAGATTAAGAGGTAATAAACATGGTGAGAAATGGTGAGATCGGGCCTATGAGAATTCCAAATTTTTGTAGTGGACCCAAAATCATTTTTTCGGTTGGTTGGGTGCAATGGTTTGAACATTAGAAAGGAATGCAAAAAACACCTTAAGTCCATTAGCAAGGAATGCAAAAAATGTTCCCTCTGCAATTATAAGGCCAAAACTTTAATATCAACAAATATTTTTCACAAGTTCTGCATAATGATGCCAAAGAAAATATAGTTGAGCCATGCATATAAAACATTAGCAAGGAATGCAAAAAATGTGCCCTCTACAATTATATGGCCAAAACTTTAATATATACAAATAATTTTCACAAGTTCCACATAGTGATGCCAAAGAAAATATAGTTGATCCATGCATTTAGAATATTAGATTGATATTCTCAAAAAGACACAAAACAATAACTATCAATTCGATCAAGGATTAATGGATATTTCCCCAGGAGAATGAAGTTAAGCTCTACAAAATGACTAATAAACTTCTACATGCCATTGCTTATTATTCTTAAACATTGAAAAAATCTCATCCTAACTTTATCTTCTCTCTTCTGCAACTCTTTTTAAGGTATATTGAATTCGAGGCATCATGCCCTTCAATACACAGAAGTAGATATGAGCTTCCTTATCCAAAAGATAAAAACTTTCATCACTATAATGAACCTCATCTTGTATATGCATCTTTTCCCCTCTTTTGTTACCTATCGTTGCAAGTGTTACCTGTCAAAGAAATATAAAACATACTTGAATAAAAAAAAATAACTTCATTTTAAACATAGTATAGATATTATAATCCATCAACAAAAAACAATATATTTAAATGTGAAAAACTCAATAGATATTATAAAGTATCGACAAGAAGAGTTCACACCTATTTTTCTTTATAGTGCATGTGGGTGTCCTCTTTGTTTGGGCAATATATTGTGAATAGAGTGATGGGTGATGATAATTGGATTTCCCACCCTTTGCTCCATCTAGGCTGAGAAAGGTCCTTTTGCGACCCTGCTACGTGTATTTGTGCGCAAATTTGGTTTTTCCAGCATAGAGGATTCTTTAATATCACCCTCATTTACCACATTTTTTACCTCTCCATGAATTACCATAGTTATGTCCTCTCCATCACTACGATCGTATTCAATAAACAAAGTTGTTTCTTTCCCATCAAGGACAATTTTTCTTGGATCTTCACCACATTTATAAAAATTTGGATGCAAATTCATTGAAAAATCAAATGGGTCATCTAATCTCATGGGAGTCCTATCAAAAGTTGGTGGGCCTAAGGGAACACTATCTGGTGTCATATCAAATATTGGCCTAGAGCATTGCCCGTAGGAACATTGAATAGTGTCATCAATATGAAATTTATCATTTTCTTCAGCGATGGTGTTTGGTGTCTTATCATACAAAGCCTTTGAACTTTGCTCAAAACAATGAATTGTGTCAATACTATCAAATATCTGATTTTATTCAACAACAACATCTGGTGTCTTGTCATATAATGGGTTTGAAATTTGCTCAGCAGAAGTATCAAACTTTGGTGAATGAAAAGGAGTTTCAACAATTTCCCCAACAATAGGAATTTGACTCATTCCTTCCCCATCTTTAACACCTACACCCACTCTTTCCTCCATATTTGATGAAGATGGATCACCAATAGATACAATATTTCCCTGCATATATTCAAATAAATACATCCATTGTCAAAACATATGTCAATAAAAGGGGTTTGCATTTAATATTTTGTAGAATTATGTAAAAAAAACATGTGGTATCTTAAAAAATGTACACTGGGTGACTCTTCAATAGATAAGGTATCATCCTCTTTACATTGGGAGGAGGTAGACAATTTTTTTTGTTGCAAGAAAAACATGCTAAAAAAAAAGTGATTTTATTAAATACCATGTAGTATTGAATTCATATCCAACAAAAATAAAATACAAATTTGAATAGCTCTTACGGGTGGTGACTCATTAAACATTTTACATAGCATACTTCAATTTTTGTCCTTAATGATTTTCTTGTGAACATTTTTTTTTAATGTAGATTTTCTTTCCTTTGATTGAGTGTCGTATTCATAAACACGTCTTCTCACATGTTCCAAAGAATTTTCACTCAACCCTTGAGCACACTTCACCCCCTGTAACATGAAAACAAAATGAATACATTAGTAAAGCATAATTTAATGAAAATATATGAAAATAAAATTTCATTAAAAAAAATAGCGTATTGCGTTTTGAACCTCTTTTCGAATGACAATGGTCTCAACAACCTTTCTATTCTTCTTATAATAATATTCAATGTCATAATTTTTTGGTAACGATCTATTTCCAATTTGGATTCAGATCTAAGCTTGTATCGAAATCCACGTGGTGCGCCAACATGCAATGTTATGGGTCCCCAAGAATGTACTTATTTTCTATGTTGATTAAATGTAGAACACTTGGTACGTCGTAGACCATTGCATTCATTGGCCAAACAATAAAAGTAGTTGCGCCCATTGTTTTCCTTAAGAACTCCATAATTTGAATCCTCCTGAAATAGTTACACAGTGATATATTTAGTTCATGTAATACACTGCATCACTAATAAGACCATGTTATCTATCTAGTAAATAAATAAATAATCAAAACATTAATTGTTTAAAGAAAATAAAAACCTCTACTATGGCCATTTTATTCAAAGTTGTGATTTTTATCCAGCTTCTACAGCAAGACAAAAACCTACAAAACTAATCATGTATTTATCTTAGTAAATACAAGGAAAAATAATCAACTACTACAATACGAATTTTTTTTCATGCGGAATGACACCCCATGTAGAATTAGTAGGTCCAAGTCTAAGTAAAGCCATGGAAACTCACAAAAGAATATTTTTTCATAAGGATAATATAACTTTATAGTAATGAAGATGGAAAAACACAAACTAGAAACAGTTCAACGAGTACATCACACAACGTTAACTCACTTCCCATACAAAAATGCCCCCGAGGTCTTGTTTTCATTAAAATTTCAGTGCGTTGTTCTCCAAAATTACAAAAAGTAAGATCCCTTTTTGTCGAACGATCTTGGGTATATAACTAATCATCTTAATAATACATTAGCACAATACTTTTACAAAATTGGAAATTTATTCTCCTCCCTAGCCTTGATTTTGTAGATAGGCAGTCCAAATCTTATGATAAGAGGAGATTATTTGAATTATCCTAAAAGGAAAACTTTCTAATGTAATTGAATAATCGGTTGTTTTCTGAATTACAATCTTTGTGTCTTTTTTCAAAGTAGAAAAGTAAAAAAAAACATATGATGTTCTCTTGTTGGCTGCACAATATGTTCTTTTAAAGTTCCTTGGGTTTCTCTTTGAGTTATGCTTATGGAGATTTCCCTAGCATTCATGGCCTCTTCTAATTCTACAAAGACTTGCTATGCTGGCCTTAGATTTTCCTAGCATTCATGGCCTCTTCTAATTCTACAAAGACTTGCTATGTTGGCCTTAGATTTCCCAAATCCCCGATTTTGGGTAGCCTGCATTTTTCAATCAATTTATCTGCCAATAAGTAAAGCCACTTGCAGGTGCCAATGGAGTATTCTATGTCTTTCTCCAACTTAATTCCAATGCTTTGGGCCCTTGCAATTGTTCTATAGCTAATTCGATGTTCTTTTTTGATCATCCTTGGGACTTATGGGGGTGCATATGGATGTTCGTATGGCCACCTATTTAGATCATCGATGGCGACGTGCACTCCTGCCAACTCGATGTTCTTCTTCTTAACCTAATCAGATAATGAAAAAATGCGAGCATCTATGTCTTGGAAGTCCTATAGACAAGGATATACTTTCTTTGCCATATCAAATAATTCTTTATGTACTTCATTAGCACATGCTTTGTTCTTTGTGAAACTGTTCCTTTTATGTTTATAACATCTATTTTCTTCCTCCAGGGCCATGTTTCGAGCCTTGTATTCTCCTATTTCTTTGATATAGTCTCTGATATTTTTCTCCGTGGCCTTTGTAAATGTTACACTAGCGCAGGCCATAGCTATAGGATCCTCGCTAGTGTCTGTGACTATTGTTCTTTTTGTGGTTATTGTAGCTAGTTGAACACCTGAAATGAGAAATGTTCTTATAGTTTGTTGTACAATATTTCCCTAGGACCTGTCAAATATGAAAGAGTCTAGGTCTGCCACTCTACTATCTTTGAAGGACGTTAACCCCCCCAAACCTAGTTCTCCTAGAGGGAAATGGCCTCTAGTCAATGGTATGCTAGAAGCCTTAGGTAGGTCGGTATCCATGGGATTAGTGTCATCGATTTCCTCTTGTGCTTTCTTTTCCTCCTCTTTTTTTTTCCTTTCTTCTTCTTCATGTTTGAGATTTGCTTCTTGTTCTGCTCGGAGTCTCCTTTGCTCTTGTTCCTCTTCTCCAATCCTCTTTTTCTCCACTTCTGATATTGCAATTTCTTCTTCTACTGCTTCCTTATGCCAAAATGCTTCAACCTCCTTCTCCAACCTTTCTTTTTCAGTTGTTTCTTTAGCTATAGCTTCTTCTTTAGATTTCGTATGACGAAGTGATTCAGGTTCCTTCTCCAACCTTTATTTTTCTGCTACTGCTTTAGCTACAAATTCTTCTTCATCTTTCGTTTTCTAGAGTGCTTCATGATCCTTATCCAATCTTTCTTTTTCTGTTGTTTCTTTAGATGAAGCTTCTTCTTCATCTTTTTCCTTGGCTTCTACTTCTTTGGCATCCTTTTCTTGCTTGGCCTTTGAGTTTTATATAGTTGTAGAGATGCCTCCCCATCTTAAGATAACCTCATCATAATTATGTGCCTTTTTGTATATATCCTCATCTCTCCATGTTTCAAATTCATAAGGAAACTTATTCTTGCAGAGTTTACAGTGTTGGTTGACAACCTTCCGGGGATCATATCTATGGAATACTCCTTCCTTGAAATGGAATGTTGCCTAATACTCTGTCTCAGCATGTGCCTCCTTTGAGTTCTTGAAACTGTAGGATCCCACATAGAAAGGTAGTGGTGTCCAAGACAATTTTTTATATTTGGAAAGGGATGCCCCAACCCAATGTACAAGGGTGTGGTATGCTAACTCCTGCAACACCAGTTTGTGAGGCACAAATTTGGGAAGTACATGTGGAGGTTTGGTTGATCTGTAGATCCTGATATAAGTCACATTCTCAAGTACAAACCAATCATCAATTTCACTGATAGCTTCCATTGCTTTCTCTAACATGCATGGTTCTCGGGCACAGAATAACAATTGGAAAAACAGAATTAAGAAGTGATCGCAAATCTTTTGATAGTGCACTCGATATTTATGCTCCCACAAGTCCTGACAATAGAAATTAATAGAGAGGTTACTCTTTTTCCATCTCCAACCCATTCTTGGGTAAGCATGTGCTTGGAAGACCATATCCAACAGGTACGATGACATGTGGAAATGCATATGCTTCCTTGACACTACATGTTTTACTACTGATATGGACTTTTCAAGGTTGGTTGAGAGGATAGCTGCCTAGTTAAATATATGACAAGTAGTTGTGATAGTGTGTAGCAAGGGAACCCAAAATTCCTTGAATGTTGAAGTGTCTGCTTCTCCATAAATCCTGCACATATGAGCTACAACATATTTGTAAGGGGCTCTGAGCATTTTTGTAGGATAATCTCCGGATCTTGATCTAGAAGTTACACTTGGAACCCACCAATTCTTAATTGTTTCTCTATAATCTAGAGGACATTTCAACATCCATTCATCTGTGAGTTGAATATTTTTAGTAGGAATCTTATAGCATGCATGTATAGTTGAGGCCTGGAACGATGCAATATCTTTCTCTTCAGTATATTTTATCATGCTATTGTCAATGTCAGTTCGATGGATGATCCAAGAAATAGCCTCTGTACACAGGAACACTTCGGGATGTGCATCTATCTAATAAATTTCATACCTTTTTAGAGTGTGGTAGACACCCAAATCCCGATCATCATTTGATACCTCGGGATAGGAATCTCGATGGAACATCTGGTAAATTTCTCCCCATTGATATGCCACATCGTTTTCCACGATGAAAGCAGTGTCATTGTAAATGGGGCCTTCCCCTCCTTTGTCTGACCTAGCTTCAATAATGGTCTCTTTTCCATGCCACCTCTTGTAATGTTCCATAGATGTTCCTGTGATTCACTCGCAACAAGTTAGGATGTTAGTATGCTTAATATCTTCACATTTAAGTTGAGGTAAACTCTAAATCAGTTGATCTTAATTGATTAAGTGCAATTCAATTATGCCTTGTATTACATTGCAACAATGTTCAAGTTAGAACAATAGACTATTTTATTGAACTTCGAAACTGTGGTACCGTTTCCCATTCAAAGACACATTTCTTCTTGTATAAGACCTCAGATTAATGTACGTTTAAAAAACTGGGCCTTATGTCTTGAATGAGCATTACAGTTCAAAGTGCAGGAGAAGCTCTTATAGAACATTCAAGTTGTTCATGATTGTTAGCTTGTAGCACTTCTCACTTCAACATTTACTAGAAAATATGGAAGCATAGTACAATGTTTCCTTAGCCTCAAAACAAGGACTCCATATGAGGACACATACAAAAAGGATTAGAGGGGATTTCACCTCAAAACATACAAGAATAGGCATTTAGTGCATTCCATGTAAAGCATTCTAGATTCACCCTCTCAAATTATTCCTCACTTTGTCACAACTTTATCATAATATACTAACCATGATTCAATCTAGATATAACTATAAATACAATATATTATCATTGCACATGAGTTATTGGCTTTCCTAGAAGCTTGAAAATAGGTATGTAATCTTCACAAGTTAGCCTACCTCTTATATGTCATATTATTGAGATCATT
Source organism: Picea sitchensis (assembly GCA_010110895.2). Lineage (NCBI taxonomy): Eukaryota > Viridiplantae > Streptophyta > Pinopsida > Pinales > Pinaceae > Picea > Picea sitchensis. The sequence continues at coordinate 18,404 of SNQJ01S0013299.1, read as the reverse complement.
ATAAGGGGCATTGTTATTAACTTTCTTATCCCTGATACCACTGCAAATTTATTGTCTTGGAGTTGATGGAAGGATGAGATAATCCTTGGGTAAGGCCTAACCTCAACTCTATTGCACAAGCAATAATTATCTATTATAAACTCAGATTTCTATCCAGCATGGTCTTAGCAAGTCATTCAGAAATGACAAATAACTGTCTATACAAGGAAGTTATTATGGTATGTATTGAACAGTGAGATGAGTATGAGTATATATGTACTGACATAATACTCATCTCACTGTTTAGTAGATGAGAAGTTCCTGCATCTGTAATGTAACGATGCAATTTTTGTCAAATTCCATCGTAGCATCAAATAAATTACACTATAGTATCCAAATTTGGTTACATCAAATACACCTGGCATAGTAAGAGAACTAGAATGGCATCGTATCTGTCTACGTTCTAGGGTTGAAGCCACAACTGCGGAATGTTGCACATATATAATCATCATAACACTACAAGTCAAAAATTAGGATGGGTACACAAAAAATCCTAAACAAATAAATCTTCTCACTCAATCCAACTTACGGGGGACAATAGGAGATGCATTGTTACGGGCTTGCCAAGTTTTTCGGTTTTCATTATTTGTATTATCCGATTTTTTCCCAAGATCAAGTCAAACTCTTACTCATTGACCTTGCCAAGTTTTTTTTTCAATCTTAGTTTGTAACACTGATTTAGGGTTCTTGAGTATACCCTTTGGTATAATGATCTTTTCAATATATAGAATTTTATATACTATGAATACAATTGAGAAAAAATATCCTTTGTAAATTGGGTATAGCTTGGATGGTTGAGAGGAATGATTTTTGTCCTCGCCACTCAGGTTCAATTCCCTTAAAAAATAACATGAATAAGTATATTGTTGCAATGGCTTCGAGCCTTCTTCCACTATATGTATTGGAAAGTTTCCTTTGATTCAATTGAATATCAAGGAAACTACTTTAATTAGTTTTGCTAGGGAGAAGATTTTTTAGATGATCTCAATGTGGTTTGTGATGCCAAGACCACATAACCCTATGGGAATAAAGAGTAACATGCCTCAATAGAACCACCATATGGAAATGGGCATCTAAGATTGTTTGCCAGAGATGTTAAATCAAACCAAGATTTATAATTTTGACTAAGGGTGGAAAGTGATGAAAATTAATGTTTAGCTTATACTTAAAGAGAGATCATGGTGCCTTTTAAAAGGTTGTATAGGAGTCTCCCAAGATAATTAATGTGATATTTTCTTAACTATAAATGAACTCACTAAAAGACCCTTAGAAATTAGAATTTTAGTTATTGAATAAGATCCTGGGATAGATGAATTCCCTTGTACATTTTACAAGTCGTGTGAGATTTCCCTGGGATTACAGAGAAATGGAAACTCAATCTGGAAAACATGAACTTTCCACAAATGAGAGATCAAGTACTCTGTTGAATGTTTGATTAGCTAGTCACATAATAGCTCTCAAAGTCGAGAGCATTCTCCCCACCATCGTTACAGGGATAAAACTTAGATTCATCTAAGGCTCACATAATACCCTAGATAACCTCATTTTAATCTGGGAAGGCATGCAATTGGTAAAAGGGATTGATTAGAGAATCATTATCAAAATTGATTTACAAGTAAATTGTGATACCGGTAGGATTGAATAGACATTCACGAAAGCATCATATTAATCATAATAATCAAATAAAGGAGAGAGGAATGTGCATTCACTTACAAAGGATATTCACTTGGGAAAATCGTGATATATGAGAGATAACTCCATAGAGAAATCACTGCACTTTTATGAGATCATGGGTATAGTATGGAATACGTAGGAATGCACCCGGGTCGATGGATGTACATTCAGAATTGGAGTAGAGTAAAGCCCTCAGTATTTAAAACAAAGCATTAAGTCAAGTTGAAGTATTTGGAAGAAGCAAGCTATAAATTTGCAAACAGATTTACCAGACGTAGACTTCTAGAGAGTAACCTGGAAACCTTCATACGGTGAAGAATGTTTTTGCCAGTCGTTTCTCATGGTTCTCTAGTTCAAGGGTAGAGGAATGGATGAGGCAGGCATGAATTAGGAACATAGGGCTGGGCGCGCGAGGGGAAGAACGAATTTTTTAAGCCAATTGATGGCCTTGGATGAGGGAGATGCCAACTGCCTCCAGGGAGGAAGTCATTACCGGACGGAAAGATTGGTCAATCAACAGGATGTGAAGGGTAACGGGGAGCGGGTGTTCTGACAGGATCGATGACAGAAATCAACAGCTTTATATGTGGATGATGTATGGATGGTGGTCAGGAGCTCCGCTGGGAGATGAGACGGGTAAAAACTGGATGTGGATGATGGGCACCGTGGATGATGTATGGATGGTGGTCAAGAGATCCACTAGGATATGGGACGGGTAGGGGGCCAGAGCTTGGGCTTTGACATGATCGGCAATGGGAGTCACAAGGAAAAGGGTTGTCGGAAAAGGTCCCTTTCGTTTGGGGTTTAGCCTACGTTGAAAAAATTATCCTCCACACGGGACCTCATGCCACCGCCGCAAAGCAAGCTAACTCCTCACGCCACTGCCTCAGCTACAAATACACACGCTTTACTTTGCATTTTCATTATCTCATCTCATCTGGGATTTTTACAAAGTTTTTCTCATTCTGCTATATATCTCTGAATTCGTTGATAAATTTTGAAAATAGTGATAGTATGGCTGAAAATGTATCACACTGCGGTTTGGAAGGCAAGGAAAAGGAATAAAATGGAAGGCGTGATGGTAAGATGATGCGGCCAGCTACCACCGACACTCAATCTCAGAGGGTTTATCCCAATGCAACACAAAAGACGATGTTGGTTGATAAAATCAAAGAGATGCTTCCCGGAAGTCAGACTGATCAGGCTCAGTCAGATCATTCTAATCCAAATGAGGCAGAGACTCAGACTTCTTATCCTAATGCAACTCAGAAGGTGACGTTGTTGGATAAATTCAAAGACTTTCTTCCGAAAAGTTAGACTAAGACTAAGGCTAAGACTAATCCAAATGAGGCCAAGATTTAGACTGGTTATCCTAATGCAGCTCAGAAGGCAACGCTGGTGGATAAAATCAAAGATAGGATTCTTGGAAGTCAAACTGAGATTGGGGCTCGAACTACTCATTCTAATCCAAATTACACTGAGACTGAGACTGAGACTGGTTATCCTAATGCAGCTGAGAAGGCAACGCTGGTGGATAAAGTCGAAGGGATGTTTACTGGAGGCCAGAATGAGACTGACAATGAAACTGCTCAATCTAATCCAAATCAGAAGGCAAGGATTATTGATAAGATCAAAGAGAATATCCCCCGAGCCCATAACAAGGAATGATATCGAAGGGGAGAAGGAAGAGATGAAGCACGAGCAATTAAATTTATTCGGCTTCTGGGGTCATTTCCTTCGGTTTACTGTGGAGCATCGACCGATCATAATCAAAGTAATAGTGTGGTATAAAACTTAGAATAGAGAATAAGATAGGAATTCCATCGGATTAGCATGCCATGTATGGTAGAGTAACCGAAACCAGACATTGAGTCCAAATTATTGCATGGATCAACAACTTTTGTACAAGCAACTGAAAAGATACAAACATTAGAGGCGAGAGCAGCAGAAGAAGCACCTACCTGTTGATGGAGATCAACACCCCTACACAGATTGAAGTTAGATGGAGCTTCCCTTCGACTGGACCAACATTCACCTTCAGATTTGAAAATGTAAAACAAGAGGAATGAGACGAGCGGGGGACACAATGAGAGATAGGTGGTGAAGTGAATGAGAGATAGGCGTCAAATTGATGTTGGGCATTGAATGCAATAAATGGGATGTGGGATGTTGATAATGTATGGATGGTATGGGCTCGACGAAAGAGAAGATGGAACGACGACAAAAGGGGCTGCGAGATGGGATGGGTAATGAGTCGGGGCTCGGAGGTGATCGACGACGGGAGTCCAAACGCTGGAAAAGGTTGTCGGCAAAGGTCCCTTTCATTTGGGGTTTAGCCTACGCAATTCATGAGGTCCATGCAGATCTCTAAGTGACAACGAGAAATATACAGCCTGCTACAGAGTCTTTAAGACTCTGTCAACAGGCTACCCATCCATGCTGCCATGGCGCATGACCATCCTGCCGCCACCCTCGACGTTCGTGCTCAGTTCGACGACTTCTGTTTATGTTTAGGGTGGGTGATGACCATGCAATGGACTATTCCGTAGTCCTACCATGCGGCATTCATCAGTGCATGCCGTCAGGGATGGAATTTGACGGGAAAATTGCCCGTCACGGGCCAATTTTCCCGTCAAATACAATGAAGTTTTTTTAATAACCATCAAGATTCTTCATAGAAACCCGTAGAACAGTCATTGAAGTCGGGAAAACCATCAAATTTGATGTGCTCGTGGGTTTTGAAATTCCAACCCTACATGCCATGCATGCATTTTCCATCTAGCAGCCATGCCAATGACCAAATATCCCACTAATTAAGGTACATTAGATTAATGACCAGATCTTCGACAATTTGTTCCAGTGAGTTACGGTACATCAGATTAATGTTAGCACTAACTTGCTAAGACCTCCCACGAATTAAGGTACATCGGATTAATCACCAGATCTCTGACGATTTTTTTCGGCGAGTTAAGGTACATCGGATTAATGTCAGCACTGACTTGCTAAGACCTCTCGTAAGCCACCACTGTCTGACTTGCTAAGACCTCTCATAAACCACCACTGTCGTGCAATTGAAAATGCAAAATTTGAAATTTAAAATAGTGTGCCTTTTATTCAATTATTTCTCATAAAAATGGTTACTATTTTAAATTTCAAATGTGTGTCTTTTTAGTAGTCATGTTATCATAATTTTAGTTTCAAAATTTTGTAGTCATGTTATCATGATTTTAGTTTCAAAAGTGTTGGTTATTAAATTGCAGATAAATTTGGTTTTTGCTATTTGATAAATAGATTATAATGTTTGGGAAAAGGTTAAACTTTTTATGTATTTAATGTTATTTATTTATTATTATAGAAATCTTATAGATAATTTTTGTTAAAATTAAAAATTAAATTAATCAAATAATTATTATAATTTTTAATGATTTTTTTTTTTAATAATATCAAATATCTTAATATAATGAGATTGTGTAATATTAATATGTGATATATATAATTATTGTTGGACACACCTACCACACTTAGAGGGGGGTGAATGAGTGTGGGGCTCTTTATCCCAAAACTTCTCTCTTTACAAAAACTCCTTAGTTAACATTTAACATTTATTCATTACCCTTTGTTGTCATTTATAACCAGTTACATGTGAACATATATCAATAATATATATCAACAATATATCATCAACAAGTCATCACCATAAGGAACATAAAGAACATAAGATGTATGTATAATTTTCTTTTTATTATTGACAACAATCCGGTGGCTTTATCAACAACAACTAAGTATATTACAACTCTAGAAGAGCGCCAACTCTATATTGCAAGACTCATCTTACACCCTCAACACCAAATGAGATGAGGCAACAATCCTCAACAAATATCAATCTGTCAACAAGTACGCGACCTGTCAGTAAAGAAACCAACGTGTGTATGCTCCCTGGCTCACTACAGCCCGCGTATGCACGTGACCAGTGTATACAACAACCTGCGTATACCTTCTGAGATGTTAGGGTTTGTCCTTCAGGATCAACTCAGATTCTCTGCAATCATAATATCATTCTCTTCTGTCTCTAACTGTCCAATCTGACCACCAGCCAGTCACAACATCTCCAATCTCTCCAATAGCTTGCTCATGCTCGACAATGAATCAATATGAATGCTATCTCAATCATGTATAAACAACTAGTATACCATAGCAATCATGTTACCACTGAATCAAAAGAGAGTTTCTCACTCCATCAACCAAATCAACCAAACTGAACCACATCATAGAAGCCATACCAAGA
>SNQJ01S0013299.1:0-10466 GCA_010110895.2 Picea sitchensis | reverse complement strand
AATATGCTAATGGCGGATGCATCTTACTCCAACTTTTCACTCTTTATTCTAAAAATGACCAAGGTAGATATGCAACTAGATAACCTTATAGATGCATTATATTCTAAACAACATATGGGCAATAGTTATAACTAAAACAACCACTTTGAAATATACTTGATATATGTCAATCCACATATATCAAAGACATTTATGTTATTTTATGTGCTCATGCACATAAAATGTGCTTGATATACATTGGTCGATGTATATTGGAAATGTTTCCATGTGGTTGTGCAATTAACATCTTAGGCAGAGCACATTAAGGAAGGCTTAATATACTGGAAATTTAAATGTTATAATAATAATAAGAATAATGATGATTACGATGATTATGACCATCGTCTACCATGACCAGGTTAAGTCAATGTACATGGTCATGGTTGACCATGGTTAACTGTGATCATGGTTGAGTTGACCAAGTTAACTATGTGTACTTATGTAGAAGTTGCATATGATTGACTATGATTTAATAAATTCAGTAAATGTAATTATTAATAGTGACAATAAAAACATAATGATGATGGTGGTGGTGGTGAAAATGATGATATTAATTTAGACTAAATAAGATTCTAATTAATTAGGTTTAATTAGGAATAATTAGATAATATTAGGGACTGATTAGGGTTTTATTGAATTTGGATGCTTGATAAGGAATGAAGGTGGGTTATGTTAGATTACAATATTTCAAAGGGAATAAAAAATGGTTATCTCTCATTGCGACATTAAATGAGAAGTAAAGGATTGTTATGTCACATTTTGGCATTTCAAAAGGAATAAAAGAGCATTATGTCCCATTATGCTTATGGTAAAGAATAGAAGATTATCTCGGTCTTTAATATCATGTTTGACTAAGGCTATCTAAGTTAACTAGTTTTGATTATTGTAACTTGTGTTGATCAATATTGAATATTGTTGAGTAATGTTGACCAAGTTGACTAATAATTGCTTTCGTTGATATGTTGAGTAATGTTGACCAAGTTAACTAATAATTTCTTTCGTTGATATGTTGAGTAATGTTGATTAATGTTGCAAAGTTAACTAAGTTTAATAATGATTTAAGTTGACTAATATTAATTAATATGATCATTGTTAACTAATGTCGAGAATTAAGAGACCAATGTTGAGTACATTAGCTAATGTTGCCTCATATTGACTAATGTTAACAAATGATTATTTATGTTGACTAAGTTTACTAATGTTTATTAATTCATTATTAATGATCTTAGTTAATATTACTTAAATTAGGAAACAATAATCAATTCTTTTTTAGAGAATAAAAGTTGTTTGCATCACATTGTGATGTTCAACAAAGAATAAAATTTGTTTAGAGAATAAATTTGTTTGCATGACTACATGAACATAGATTTCGTTAGCCAAGAGATATTGTTTGGCGGAGATTTTTCTGCAGCATGGACATTGTAAACTATTGGGTTCATTTAATCAACTCAAAGGCTAGTTAACTATGTACTATTGTGGTCATAATGTCACCCCACTTCTATACTAGAAAGTATGGCATTTCCAATAGGTGCTTAGCGCTTTCCTTACTACCACCGGCACTGTTGACGGATGGGAACATCAGTTTTTAAGTAGATGTTGGTTACAATCTCACAAGAGCCGAACTTTGCCGTCGTTTCAACACTGAGAGCACCCATTATACAAAAAGACTTCTTTTTCATCCACTGTAACTGTAACTTGATGAAATTTTACATCAGGAACTATGACCTAAGGAAATTTAACCTCGAGAACTATGACCTTAGGAGCTTTGACCTCAAGAATGATGACCATCCCCCAACTATTGTGAAGGCTCTAAGGCGAGTCTGTGATGTGTAATACCTCCCAACTACCCTTATGTACCATGTATTCAATGAAGTGATATTTGATCTCAATGTGCTTCGACCTGTCACAAAATACTAGATTTTCCAAAAGCTTGAAATAACTTTTATTATCACAATGTGTCAAGGTCGTCTCTAGATCCTGATCAAATAGTCTTGCAAGAAGCTTCTAAAGCCATATTGCTTCATGACTTGCGACATTGGCTACGATATAATCCGCTTCTATTGTACTGATTGCTACAAAGGTATGTTTCCTACTAAACCATGATATCATAGTTGATCCTAGGTTGAAGAAACACCCGAGGTGCTCTTTCTGTCCATTGCACTCCTTGCCCAGTTAGAATCAGTGTATCATTACAGCCTCACATAACCACCTGAGACATATCTCAGACCATATCCAATTGTGCCACGCAGGTATCTCAACACATGCTTTGCTGCAACCCAACATAAATGCCATTGTGTTCTCAACCTACAAATTTAAAACAATGATCAATTTAAATAAAGCAATTGTGTTCTCAACCTACAAATTTAAAAGAATAAAAATATTTGGTTACCTAATAGTGAAAGTTATAATAATATGAGTTTTGAATTGCCTCATTAATGAAATTTGATCATTATAACTCATATCATTCCATTGATAGGTAGTTTCACAAGTTTTTGCACATTTTGACTATGCTCAATGAGTTTGAGCTCTTCATATCTAATGTCATAGGTTGAGACACACCATTTCTTCACTTTATTATCATTACACCGTTCTCTCAATTATATTGAGTTCTTCATTTTTATTTTAATAGATTTAGCCACAACAATTCATCACTGTTTTAGATGTTATTGGAAAAATATGTGCAAGACCTAAACCAATATGTCATTGATTCGACTTTGATGTAGGTGTAACAAGGAGACTTTTAAGTACAAACAATGTACATATTGGATAGGAAGGTCATGTTTCTTGGGAATGGATTCATAGAGAAGGTAAAGGTCCAATTTGACCCACTACAACCCTCGAAAAGCAATGTGGGAACTAAAAGATGCAATGCGGGAGGCATAAACACATTTATTTTTAAAAACAATTATGTAAAAATATCATTGTAATTGTATGTAATAGTGGTGTACACGAAGGCTAATAGAAAATCTAGCGAGAGGGTAATGTAATACCCTATTTTTTATCCTTGATTTAATGCTATGTATAGACATGATGAATGGATATAAGATTAACAATGTAATTTGTATCCAAACATTGAATGATTAATAAAAGTGCATGTTTGACTACAAAAGAGAATGAAAAAAGAATGGGGGAAATGAATCCACGAGAGAGAAAATGAAAGAAGACTTAGTCGACTAAGAAAGAGAGCTAAACCAAAGTCTTGTAAAAATTAATTATGTCTTTCATTTTTATCTAATTATGGCTTACTATATAATTAATCATTGGGGGGGATTAGTGCAAGAAATTTATGTGTGGTCCCTTCTTTCCATAGTATGGATGCATGTCATCTATCATCACGAAGGCTCTCCTCCATACCATGGCAAACATGGTGAGAAAACACACCAAGGATAACCTATATACCATGTTATCCATGGTCAAGACACACACCAGGTCATATCATGTCCCATTGCTTCCCATATGCGGCCATGGTGTACCATATTCCACTCGGATTAACATCAAAATCAACAGACATGATGTATGTATCCACTCAGATCCACATCCAAATCGATGGATTAGATTAAATCAATTCTGATCAAAATTGTTTATTAGTAAGAAAATATATTCATTTTGTATTATATATATTTGTGAGTGGTCACTAAAGGTTTTACATGTGAAAACAAAAGGAACCAATGAGGGAAATGAATTTTTATAGGAACGTAATGGATGGACGAAGGATAAGGAGAAGTGGATTCATCAATGTTAATAACAAATGACTTCCTTTGTCTTTCTTTTTCTATAGTGTATTTTTTGTTATATTATCGTTCAGGATGTAGTGAGATGTCATATTTAGGAAGCCATTTCAAATTTTTATTTTACCATTCATATCCGCTCTCTGATCCCCTATTATTTCAAAAATTTCTCATTTCGTTGATAATGTTTTCGGTTGTAATGTAATTCTTGTAGATGCTTATGGGTTTCATGTGCAACACAAGGTTCAAAAATTTCAAACTGTTGAATGATCTCAATGTTAAACTGTTAAATGATCTCCTCCAGAAAAACAAGAATAAAAACACTGAACCAAACCACCCTTTTGTTTACCCACCATCGTGAGAAGCATGATCGTTTGATGCCCAAGAATTATGTTCAAATATAAAAAATTAATATATGTGCATTTTGGCTTCTATATATGCATATTTATGGAAACCAAAATGCACATATACAAAATCTCTCTTCCATATATGAGCATTTTTCCTTTTGTGTCTGCACATTTTGGCTTCCATATATGCACACTTTGTCTTCTGTATATGCACATTTATGGAAACCAAAATGCGCATATATGAAATCTCTCTTCCGTATATGCACATTTTTCCTTTCGTATATGCACATTTTGGCTTCCATAAATGCACATTTTTTCCTTCTATAAATGTGCATATACGAAAGCTCTCTTCCATATATGCACATTTTGTCTTTCGTATATGTACATTTAAAGAAAACAAAATGTGCATTTACGGAAGACAACTTCCATATATGTGAATTTTGGCTTATGTATATGTGCATTTATGGAAGTCAAATGTGCGTATACGGAAGACAAAATGCACATATACAAAAGAAAGCTTCTATATATGCACATTTTTGGATTCCATAAATGCACATATACAGAAGCCAAAATGAGGATATATGGAAGCTCTCTTCCGTAAATGCACATTTCTTCCTTCCGTAAATGTGCATATATGGAAGAGATATTCCGTATATGATCATTTTGGCTTCCGTAAATGTGCATTTTTTCCTTCTGTAAATGCACATATACGAAATCCAAAATGCACACATACAGAAGCTACGGAAGCTATCTTTCATATATGTGCATTTTTCTTTCCATATATGCACATTCATGGAAGACAAAAATGCGTATTTACGAAAGATAGATTCCATATATGTGCATTTTGGATTATGTATATGCACATTTGTGGAAGCCAAATTGCACATATACAGAAGAGAGCTTTTGTATATCTGCATGTTTGGCTTCCGTAAATGTGCATATACGGAAGGTAAAATGCCCATATATGAAAGTTCTCTTCTGTATATGCAGATTTTTCCTTTCGTATATGGAAATTTACGAAAGATAGAAATGCACATTTATGGAAGACAGTTTCCATATATGTGCATTTTGGATTCTGTATATGCATATTTACGAAAACCAAAATATGCATATACAAAAGCTCTTTTCTGTATATGCGCATTTTGCTTTCTGTATATGTGCATTTTGGCTTCCATATATGTGCAATTTTTCTTTCTGTATATTCATATTTATAGAAACCAAAATGCACATATACAGAAGCTCTCTTCCGTATATGCACATTTTGGCTTATGTAAATGCACATTTTTTCCTTCCATAAATGCGCATATATGGAAGCCAAAATGATGCACTTTCCTTTATACAAATTTCCACCCTCGTTCCACGCAATGATACCACTAGGGGACTCTCTCAATTGATTTCCAAGTCAAAGAATAGATCAAGAAAGTTACTGTCCTTCACTCCACTCGAAACAATAAACGTTTACCTCTTCCCACTTATCTTAGGACCTCCATGCGTTTATTGGGCACCTTCCCTATTGGATTTCCTCTGCATAAGGGAGTCCCTTCTCTACTACATAATCCCTTGGAGACCACACTTTACAAAATCCAAAATGCTCATTTTACCTTCCGTATATGCACATTTACGGAAGCCAAAAATGTGGATATACGAAAGCTCTCTTTTGTATATGTGCATTTTGTCTTCTGTATATGTGCATTTTGGTTTCCGTAAATGCGTATATACAGAATCCAAAATGCACATATATGAAAGCTCTCTTTCATAAATGCACATTTTTGTTTTCTGTATATGCGCATATACAGAAGACAAAATGCGCATATATGGAAGATACCATCCATATATGCACATTTTGGCTTCTATATATGCGCATTTACGGAAACCAAAATGCGCATATACAGAAGGAAAAATGTTAACCTATGGAAGAGAGCTTTCGTATATGAACATTTTGGTTTCCGTAAATGTGGACATACATAAGCCAAAATGCGCATATACGGAAGGCAAAATGCACATATATATAAGGCAAAATGCACATATACGGAAGGAAAAATGCATATATACAGAAGCTTTGAACACAATATGGACACTGTGAGCTTGAGGTGGTGCCAAAAAGAATTCCATTCACCTTTTTCTTTTCCTTGTTGCCTCACATAAATAGGAGGTCCATCGGATGGATGTTAAATCTACCTTTTTGCATGGGGATTTGCAAGAAGAAATCTACATGGAACAACCTTTTGGAAAAATGCACATATATGGAAGCCAAAATGCACATATACGGAAGGAAAAATGTGCACATAAGTAAGAGACCTTCCATATATGTGAATTTTGGTTTCCGTAAATGCACATATATAGAGGCCAAAATGTGCATATACAAAAAGAAAAATATACATCCAGAAGGAAAAATGCACATATACAAAAGCTCTATTTTGTATATGTGCATTTTTCCTTCCGTATATGTGCATTTTGGCTTCTGTATATGTTCATTTATGGAAACAAAAATGCACATATATGGAATCTCTCTTTCGTATATGCACATTTTTCCTTCCGTATATGCGCATTTTGGCTTCCGTAAATGCACATTTTTTCCTTATGTAAATGCGTATATACAAAAGCCCTCTTCAATATATGCGCATTTTGTCTTCCATATATGGGCATTTATGGAAGACAAAAATGTGCATTTACGGAAGAGATCTTCCATATATGTGCATTTTGGCTTCTCTATATGCGTATTTATGGAAGCCAAAATGCGCATATACGAAAGACAAAATGCGCATATACGGAAGAGAGCTTCTGTATATGCGCATTTTTGGCTTCTATAAATATGCATGTACGAAAGTCAAAATGGACATATATGGAAGCTCTCTTCTCTAAATGTACATTTTTTCCTTCTGTAAATGCGCATATACATAAGGCAAGCATATATGGAAGAGAGCCTCCATATATGCACATTTTAACTTCCATAAATGAGCATTTTTCCTTCTGTAAATCCGCATATACGAAAGCCAAAATGCACATATACGGAAGCTATGCAATCTATCTTCCTTATATGCCCATTTCCCTTCTATATATATGCATTTACCGAAGACAAAAATGTGCATTTATGGAAGAGAGATTCCATATATGTGCATTTTGGCTTCTGTATATGTGCATTTACAGAAGCCAAAATGCACATATACCGAAGACAAAATGCACATATACGGAAGAGAGCTTCCGTATATGCGCATTTTTGCTTCCGTAAATGTGCATATACAGAAGGTAAAATGCGCATATATGGAAGCTCTCTTCCATATATGTGCATTTTTCCTTTCGTATATGCACATTTAGGAAAGAAAGAAATGCGCATTTACATAAGAGAGCTTCCATATCTGCACATTTACGGAAGAGAGTTTCCATATATGTGCATTTTGGATTGTTTATATGCATATTTACAGAAACCAAAATGCACGTATACGGAAGTTCTCTTCCATATATGTGCATTTTTCCAAGAGGTTGTTCCATGTAGATTTGTTCTTGTAAATCCCTATGCAAGAAGGTATATTTAACATCCATTTGATGGAGCTTCCATTTATGTGAGGAAGCAAGGGAAAGAACAAGGTGAATGGAATTCATTTGGGCACCACCGCAAGCTCACAGTGTCCATATTGTGTTCTAAAATTTTTCTTGTGGATGTGTTCATCGTTAATCCTAACTTGGTGATATATCGATCTTAAGTCAATTTTAGAGATTGTTATATCTCCTCTTAGCTGATAAGAAAGATCATCAATCTTGGGAAATATATACTTTTTCTTGATGGTCATCTTGTTCAACTATCACTATTCAATGTACAACCATAAAGTACCATATTTCTTCTTCACAAACAATGCGGGTTCTCCCCATGGGGATACACTTGGTTTGATATACCCTCTATCCATCATATACTTCAATTGCACTTTTAACTCTAACAACTCTACCATACTCATTCTATAGGGTACTTTTGATGTTGGTACTACCCCGAGTATAATATCTATTGAGAAATAAATATCTCTCTTAGGAGGAAGTTCAGGTACCTCCTCTGGGAATACATCTTTAAATTCCCACAATACCTGGTGATCCTCAATATTTATCTTTTTAATCTCTACTGAATTGAGAATTTGTATTGCATACAAGGGACACCCTCTTCAAATAAACTTATTGAGTTGCAATGTTGATATCTACCTCACTGATACGGGATTTTGAATGCCTTGCAACACCAAGTTCATGTTTCCTTCTTCATCTTCACATTCCAAGGTCCTTTCATGGCGGTTCAATCTCGCTTTATGGACATCTAATTAGTCCATGCCTATCAATACATCATATGATCCTATGGATGTGGTTTTTAAGGCTATTTGATTATGAATTCCACTCATTTCCAATGAACATGACGCTATTACCTCAGCTACGTTTCAAATCCTTGGAAAAATCATTGGAAAAATGATGCTACACAGAGCAAGGAATAAACATCCTCTATCAGATGGTTCTAACACACTCTGTATGACCATATCAACAACCAACAGTGAGTCGAGTTCCTTCCCCATAGGAAAAGAAGGTTATACAACCCACATTTCATTCCTGATCAAAGTTGTCTGACAGATCCAACGGTCTCTGGGATAGGAAATCAACTGTCTCGATCTACTTAGCACTTCAAACTATGCGATGACTAATTCCTCACTTGTTCTCTGCTCAACACTTTGACTCATTGGAGTCCACAATACATCCACTACTATTATCATGTTGAGTTTCCTTACCATTATATCAATGGTCACTAGCTTCATAGACATCTACCAGTGGAAAGTGTCCACTCTCCATGATCATGAGACTTCTGAAAAATTCTTCACAACAAGAAAATCTCTAATGGATCCAACATTCCTTGGATCCTCACATCCAATGGTTAGAGATCAACCAAATCTCACATCTAATTGGTATTTAAATGATACACCACTTCGACTAGGTTCCTTATTTGGGATGGATCATTCCAGATCCAACAACTCAAGACTCGTCGACTTCTACATCGAAAGATCTATTAATATCCTCGCTCTTAGGATTTCCTCATTGGAAGATAATCCCATGTATTTTCCCATACCTTCTCGATTTTAGTTCTCCTAATAGACTTTTCAGTTTCACGCTCATGAAATATACAACCTAGATCTCACCATCCCAACCTTCGATAGATTAATGGCTCACATCCTCTCAGGATTCTCCCATCAGGATTTCATTATGACTTCTTATTCTATTTTTTCATAAAGAATTCACCTCCCAAAGCCAAAATCGTCGAAGAATGGTTGGGATCTTCTCTTCCCACCAAATCAATGACTGTCATTCCTATGGGTTTAATTAAGTAATTCAACATGGTTGAGGGTTATTTCTAAAATTGGTCGCTCATCAACTTTTCCAGACACCTTCCTGCAAGGTTTTAACTCAAATCATTCAAGAGTCTAACCACTTCTCTCGTAAGAAAGGAATACTCTACCCACACGCCCAAAATAAGTTTTTATATCTTGCAAGTGTTTCATTTCAAAGGGCAGGGAAAACATAGGATTATCAGCCTACACTGGCCTACCTCATACAATTATCACAATTATTTCATTTAACAATTACGGGAGTTTATATCACTCCATTTAAATCATAATTTAACATTCATTAATTACACTCAAATCATTAAACTGAGTAGAATAAATTTTATGACTATTAATAAGAATTCAAGAGACATTACAGGTAAAAACATTTATATGTTCAATAATGTTTTCCAACCAACCAACTCACTAAGGGGAAATTCCTTTCCACCCAACTGTAGGATATGTTTCACTTTCCTTTCTACAACTTTCCACCCCCGTGCCATGCCATGATACCATTGGGGGACTCTCTCAGTTGATTTCCAAGTCAAAGAATAGATCAAGAAAGTTACTCTCCTTCACTCCATTGGCAACAACAAAAAATTACCTCTTCCCATTGAGCTTAGAAATCCATGAGTTTATCGAGCACTTTCCCATTTGGATTTCCTCTGCATAAGGGATTCCCTTCTCTGCTACATAATCCCTTGGCGGCCACACTTTACAAGTGTTTCTTTATTTCCAACATGTACCAAGTAGTGGTCCTCTATTTCTCTAGTCTATATATGGGTCTTCTCTTTCCAAGGGTGACCATTCAATTATTGGGAAAGCTCCCTATTTTCCTCAGGAAAACTTCCCATTTTCTCCCTACTACTCATAGTTATGTGCCTAAGCTCCTTTTCCCATTCACATTACCATCTATTTGTGACTCTAGATAACTCATCTCTATGTATATATGTTCGTTATTCCTCTGTGTATGTCAACTATGTATCCACGTGTGTCCAACCACTGTGTAT
>SNQJ01S0013298.1:68324-81318 GCA_010110895.2 Picea sitchensis | reverse complement strand
ACTGGAGGCTCCTTCTAGGTTGTGGAAATGGGTGGTGGTGAAGGAGGAGGTCACTAGAAAGGTGGTTGGATTGACTTCTTTGGCCTCGATGGGAGGAGGAGAGATGCAATTTTCCATCATAGACTAGAAAGGATAGACACAATAAGAACCAAATAGGCGACAAGTGTGGGGGATCCAACCTTTCATGCCTGAGCGGGAGCCATCTCGAATCGATCTGGCGTGCTCTCTGGGCATGAGAGCAAACCAGGAAAGGTGGTGACTAAGAATGGTGATGGTGGAGAAGAATCTCACGACTAGGGAGAATAACTTATGACAGGGGAAGGGCATCAAGCTAAGTGTGAGTAACCACAGTGCGTGTAGAGTAGAATAGAAGGAAAACATTGGATCCTTCCTGAAGAAGACGTCAAACTTAAAGTGCGGAAGGATCTGAAGACCCTTCGACTTCACACAAGCAGAGTTCATGGTGAAATCCAACTTCAATGATGTCGCATAGAGAGGAAAGATCATGAGTTAATGAGTGTCGTTGGGATGCCAAGCGAGGCGATTGGGGGTGTCGCGAGTATGTGAACTTCTCGTGGAATGGCAGTTGGATGGCACCCCATCTGGGGTAATGTAAACTCGATTACTTAACTAGTACAACACTAAATTATATTTAAAATTATTTAATAATATATCTCTAATTTGTGGGTCTTGTGAATATGATATTTTTTATACATTTTAATAATCGACATATCTGATTGTTGGCATTTCCTTCGACTTTATTATAATGAGTGAAAAAAAAATTAGTTTTACTTTTGAACTCTAAAGTTGTTAGTTTCATAATTATGTTTGGAATCCATGCATAAACTTGTTAATTTGAGAATTTTGTTTGTTTCAATCCATGCATAAAGTTAGAATGAGTCATAAATCGGTAAACTTGTTGAGTCGAGGAAGAATTTTCAAAGATATTTTTATAAGAAATTATGTTTTAATTAGTGAATCTAAGGGACATTTTAAGGAACATAACTTACATTTTTCTTGTTTTGAGTTAGTGGCAAGTATTATAATTTAGTGGTCAATTGATAGTGAGGATAATGATCAAAGGTTGTTATCCATGAATGTGTGTTGATTATTTAAGGAAAACCACTATCCGAAATGACTTGTTAGTGGTTTGTAAGGGGGTATACTTTCACTCATGGTAGATGTCTTTGAGTTTTTGGTTGTTAACCCATATCCTTATGTTTAACCAATAAAAAATAGTTTATAGCTCCTGCAAGATCAAAAAATAGTTTCAACTTAGATAATATTCTCAAGAAAAAAAATATCTCTTAGAATCCTCATTGAGACTACCTACAATGAAATCTTACTCCTGAACCACTTTTGATTAATTAACCCATGATACATGAAGTGAATCTTTATACCTCTATATTAAAACTATTAAAAACTGATCTCAAACACTTGTAACATTCTACGGTGACATAATGAATTTCACGGCAGCCCTTGGAAAAACCCACAAGGAAAAACGATCTGCAGAAGAGATTGTTTTTATTATTGATCTCTTAGGAAAATTATGAGTTTTACAGTAGCAACATTATCAACATAAATGTACAGTAATAACTAGTAAACAGAACCAACAAACCTCCTCGAGAAATTGTGCCAAAGACCCTAAGAAAAATGCACCTGATTTCTGCCTTGAAATCCATGCCAATATTTATGTTGTACAACTATACTATATGACCTTCTTTTGGAAGAAAATATGTCCTTGATTTATGTTCTTAACAACTACACCTAGATGTACAAATTTTTCTCTCTTTGTGCCTTGGAAATCATGCCTATCTTCAACAGAAATGTTGCCTCGATTTCAGTGTCAAACACTAGTAGTACAACCCTCTTTTAATGCTAATATTTCTTGGGATGCATGCCTCCTTCCCTCCTTGGGATCTCCTCCTTAGTATTTTCCTCTCCTTTTCTTCCTCTTTCCTCTAGCTTTCGACTCTCTAGGAAATTGTGTCTCTTCAACTTCTTCTCTCACTCTCCTCACAAGGTGTGCTTCATATCTCCTCTAGTGTTCATTTTATTACTCATTAATAAGTAACTCCTCTAACCCTCGGTCTCCCTTGAACGTCTTCACCTTTCCTTGAGATCAATGGTCATGAATTAATAATCTGTTGAGTTCACATAAATCACTTAAGTGACCCACATTTCATAAAGTCGTTTTTACCCATTAAATATTAAAAGGGCCCAACTCGACTTTATAAATCACTTTATAAAGTAATTTTATGAAAAAACTTCATAAAGACACTAGAGAGAAATATGCCCAATCACTTCTACATGTTGGGAACCTCCAATGTAGAAGTACCTCAGAACTTGCAAAACTAACACTCCCTCTTAACAAAGGGAGCTGCCACATACCTCCACCAAAATCTATCTAAAATCTCATCATGTTCTATGTTGATGTAGTCACTCCCATTGCACTGGAATCCTCTACTCCATCTAAACTCGAAGCATCTCCAACTACATGCATTGAAGCCTGATCAAGATCCATGTGCTCCTCCATCAGTGTCATCTCAAAACTCATAGGCCTTATGAGATGAGCCTCCATCTCTCCCATTGACATTGATCCAAACTCCAAAATCCCTCTAGAACTCAGCTCCAAACTCCCTCTGAAGCCAACTTGTGGTTGCCTCTTCTCTCTCTCCTGGTTGACTTGCATTATCTCTAGATGAATTCCTTCTCCACCCTGCTCGATACCTCCCTTGAATAGTCCTTCTTGATCCAAGCCTTTATCTTGGCATCTCACCAAAGACCTACTCTGGCATCTTTCTCAAAAGATTTCAACCTTGGCATCTCACCAAAGGTCCCTTGCTCTTGGGGAATCTTACCAGAGTCTCTTGATCTTGGAATATCACCAAAAATACTTGTCTTGGTCTCTCACCAAGTGACTTCCACTTTCCCTTCCCTCTTCCAGGAAAAACCCATCTACACTCCTTTACTGCAAATCAAGTGCCAAATATTTTGTTTGATGAACTTCGGAGCTCATGTTCTAATAACATGTTAAAAATGATCTCAAACACTTATCCAACCTGAGTTTTCAGCCTCCTATATTCACCAATAAAGCAAATGAACCATGCATTCTTTTGTAACTATGACAAAAATGCAGAGACTAAGCAATCTGAAAATATAGCAGGGGAAATATAAATGAACAACAATAGCATATTCACCACATTTGACACATTGAATTTTTGGGCCATGCCTGGAAAAACCACAAAGGGAAAACCAGTCTAGGAGAGATTTTTCTTATTAAGCTCTTAGGAAAATTGTGAGTTTTACGGAAACATCATTATCAACATAAAATGTACAGCAATAACTAGTAAACAAAACCAAAAGACCTCCTCAAAATATGTGCCAAGACCCTTAGAAAATGCACGATTTCTTCCTCGAGAATCCATGCCACTATTTTGGTTACAATGCGATTGTATTGTATGGCCTTATTCTGGAAGAAAAGATGTCCTCGATTTATGTTATTAACAATTGCACCTAGTTGTATTAATTTATGTCTCCTAACTCCTCGGAAATCGTGCCTATCTTCAACAAAAAGATACTTTTGATTTCGATTTCAGGCACTAGTTGTGGAGCCCTCTTTTAAAGTTTTTTTTCTTGGGATGTGCATGCCTTTTCCCTCCTTGGGATCATGCCTCCTATTTTGTTGCTACTCTTTCCTCTAGCTTGACTCTCTAGGAAATTGTGTCTTCAACTTCCTCTCTCACTCTCCTCATAAGTTGTGCCCCATCTCTCCTCTAGTGTTCCTTTTATTTCTCATTAATGAGTAACACCTCTAACCCTTGGTCTCCCTTGGTGACTCTTCACTTAACTTTGAGATCAACAATCATGACTTAATCTTTCATTGAAATGACTTAAGTGACCCACTGTAAGTCATTTTACCCATTAAATATTAAAGACCCAACTTAACTTCTCAATCATATATATTCACTTTATGTACTTCATAAAGTTACTAGAGAGAAATATCTTGGGTCACTTCTACATGTTGGGCACCTCCAATGTAGAAGAACCTCTGAGCTACAGAATCTAACAAAAACAAACTTTTAAAAATTATTTTATATAAATAATCCGCAGTGAGTGATAACTATCTCTCTTCAATCTCATTACACCCGACTCCTTCTCCTTCTCTCTTGAGTCTATTGAATCTTTGTAAACTTTATTTGCAATGTTTCATAAATTCTTTGTAAGATTTCAATCTATAAGGTGTTATATTTAGGGATACACTATGCAATTGTGTCATTAATTGTTTTTGAACAATTCAACTTTTATAAATGTGTATCCTTTTATGTCCCCATTCATCATTTGCAACCACAAGATAGGTAGCCTCCCCATTCATCATTTGCAACCACAAGATAGGTAGCCACGAACAGAGATTTCAAATTGTAGCCTTCATAGGTGGTTTTCCCATAATACTTGTGAAAAAAACCCTCCCTATAAGTACTAGAATGGAAGCAAATGCATGCATAGTGAAAATTAATAAGATTGCAACAAAATAATTAGCATGGATTCTCATAGTTCCATGACAACCAAATTCCCATAAATAGAATTAGAAATCATAACACATAACATATAATACACTAACTTTTCCATAACAAAGAATAACATTATTTTTGCATAATCATGTTAAACAATGAGAGGAAACTTATCTTTTAACAACACTTGGTCTAAGAAATTGGATATATAAGAGCACATTTTCACCCAACTGTAGGCATCTAGTGTAGATACCACCCCAAGCCGGGGTTGTTGAGGGCCACCAGTGCAAATGAGCCAAGCTACAAGCTATATCTCTGTTAACACAACCCATCTAATATCATGCTCAACCAATCTACTCACCACAAAGCATTACAAGCATCTCATTTATACTTCAATAACCAAGAAAATCTCTGTTACCACATGCAATACAAAGGAATCTTCTCTTTCCTGCTCCTTGGTTCCTGGAGATAGTCTTCCTCCTAGTGCTCTTTGATGTGGGAAAAATGAACCCAATCATGGTGCTTCCACAGAATTGTCTGCCATATCAATACATGCCTCTCATGCATCTAAAGAGCATATAATGAACAATGGATGATGGATTCCCATCTTTTTCAATGTCTATGCTCACCTACAACCAACTATATTCCATCCCAAGTCTACATTTTTCATCTTCATTGTGTTGATTTTGGGTAATTTCCAAATCAATGAAATTGGCAATGGATAACAAAGAGTGAACTACGTAGAGAGTGCATGTAAGAGTTCTCCCACAATGATAGAGTCAATGGCAATGAGAGGACTGGTTAAAATGATGGTTGACTTACTTCTTACTAAGAATGTAGAACTCTTACAATTCCCATAATGATTGTAATCAACACATGTTTCCATAACTATGTTGGCTTTCCCCACCAAGCCCTTACATGCATTTAATAGTTAATTAATAGTAAAAAACAAGTGTATGGCTTCTTTTAAAAAGCATGATAGAAAATGTGGATTATAAGGGTGTTTGACTGTAGAAGATTTTTTCCCTAAACCTCTTTTCTCTTCCTTTTCTCTTCCCTTATGGTGGGATCAAAACCCCTCTCATATTCTTTACAACAACCTTATATATATACCACATGGTCAATATACATGCATTTTCATCATACATATCTAGTTGTTGCAGGCTTTTAACTTTAAGTTTACATATTTTTTGTAATATATTAAATTCGATATCATTCAAAATATTACTTGTATAACTTAATGAAAATAATAAATATTATTATGATCAAAATAAAATATAAGTAAAAATTAGAATAAGTTTTCTAAAAAAAGAAGGTTGTTTAAACAACAAACTATCTTAAAATTTCGTAAAATTTATTAACAAAATTGCCTTAAAACATTATGATAACAAAGTACTCTTTTAATGGACATATCCAAAAGCATAGATAACTATGTTCATAATTTATGTAATAAACAAAATCATCATTAGGTGGGATGATCATTATAATAACAAAGTTAATTCTTTTAATACACGTACCCAAAAGCGAAGATAACTTATGTTGCCAACCGTATCATTAACTAAAAGAGTTATTGTATCTATATTTTTATTATTATTAATTAATTAAAATTAAAATTAATTCTTTATCTATATTTTAATTTTTAGTAATTAATTTAAATTTTGAAATTATATTTTTTTTAATTTTTCACATAGCAGGATAATATTGAAGATCAAATCATATCATATTATTATTTTTCAAATGTTTTAAATAATCAATGATAATAATCATTATCATTGAGCATTTATTATTGATTTCAATTTAATAATGTTTTTAATCATATCAAGAATTTTCAAGGGGTGTGTTCAATTAGTTGCCATCAATGTTGTTAGATATTTGGTTAGTCCCAAGTTGATAGATATTCAATTTGAATTTCATAAGTGAAACCACGATTTTATATTAGCATGTTTACTAGGGATGACATACATGAAAGTGTGAAAGCATTCTTTAAATTTTTCCTAAAGTTTTTCCTCATAATGTTTTCTATATCGTTTTATTATTAATATGTAAACTAATCAAACAGGTGACAAGTGCACAAGGAGATCATCTATGATATCAAAAGAAAAGTGGAATTAGACTTTGCTTGGGATCTCAATTTTTCCACTAACATTAAGGCAAAGACATTGGCAATATTTCTAGGTTTGCAAAGGGTCAAATCATAAAGGGTATGAAGAAAATCAATGTTTGGGATTCAACGACAATAATCAATTCTTTCCTTGGTTGGTCATCCCCTCATAATATTCACTATCTTGCATTATTCATCGTTGTTTGTATCTAGCCAAGAATTTTCAAGTAATTAGATTCTATCAAGTGCTAAGAACCCACAATCAAGTCGTTGACCATTTTTGTCAATCTTGAATTATTCACCATTATTTGGATCTAGCCAAAAAATTTCAAGTAATTAGATTCTATCAAGTGCTAAGAACCCACAATCAAGTTGTTGACCATTTTAACAATCTTGATATTTTTACCAATCTTGATATAGGTTTGAAAAGTGGAATTAGACTTTGCTTGGGATCTCAATTTTTCCACTAACATTAAGACAAAGACATTGACAATATTTCTAGGTTTGCAAAGGGTCAAATCATAAATATGAAAAAAAATGTTTGGGATTCAACGACAATAATCAATTCTTTCCTTGGTTGGTCATCCCCTCATAATCTTCACTATCTTGCATTATTCATCGTTGTTTGTATCTAGCCAAGAATTTTCAAGTAATTAGATTCTATCAAGTGCTAAGAACCCACAATCAAGTCGTTGACCATTTTTGTCAATCTTGAATTATTCACCATTGTTTGTATCTAGCCAAAAAATTTCAAGTAATTAGATTCTATCAAGTGCTAAGAACCCACAATCAAGTTGTTGACCATTTTAACAATCTTGATATTTTTACCAATCTTGATATAGGTTTGAAAAGTGGAATTAGACTTTGCTTGGGATCTCAATTTTTCCACTAACATTAAGGCAAAGACATTGGCAATATTTCTAGGTTTGCAAAGGGTCAAATCATAAAGGGTATGAAGAAAATCAATGTTTGGGATTCAACGACAATAATCAATTCTTTCCTTGGTTAGTCATCCCCTCATAATCTTCACTATCTTGCATTATTCATCGTTGTTTGTATCTAGCCAAGAATTTTCAAGTAATTAGATTCTATCAAGTACTAAGAACCCACAATCAAGTCATTGACCATTTTGTCAATCTTGAATTGTCCTGCATATTTTATCTAGCCAAAAATTTCAAATTTGATTGTATCAAGTGCTAAGAACCCACAATCAAGTTGTTGACCATTTTTATCAATCTTGATATAAGTAGACAAAAATACATATAAAGGGTATGTCTCATCATGTCAACCCCTCCATGATTTAATTTTCATACAATTTAAACATAATGGGCTTATCCTCTAGAGTCTTGTCATACAACTCTCTCATGTTATGAATTTATGGGCTTTAAATTTTCCCATACTTTGATGTTCTCTCCTATTGACATGTATGTTAAGAGCTCCATGGAGCATTATTGTTTTATATGTGGTTTATGGTTTTGGGTGATATGGTACATGATAGTTGGTTTCTTCCGACGTGTATGTTAAGAGCTCCATGGAACATTATTGTTTTATATGTGGTTTATGGTTTTGGGTGATATGGTACATGATAGTTGGTTTCTTCCTTATCCTTGATTTAAACCCAAAAATAAATAAATCTTAAACATACATTAAAAAATCTTAAATATATAATATTTCGTTTTATTTATTGGCTTGATTCAAATATTTATTAAATTTGAGTTAAAATAGATCTACATTAAATATTAATATATTAAATATAGAAAAACTTAATTTATAAAATCCAAAAAAATAATTTAAGTATATTGTAAATTCTTCATAATAGTTTATATCAGTTTGATATATAGCATATAAATTAATTATTAACTTAGCAATCATGATTTAAAAAACTTTTAACCAAATTTATAATAAACCAATCAAGAAATAAGAATTTGCCTCAACTTTCCAACGTACACGTTGGCCAAAAAAATCAACACCTTTGACTAATCCTCAATATAAAAAGACAAACATTAAGCGAACATAAGCTATGTTAAAATATTAAATGAATAGCGTCAACTCATCTTTTCCTTCCTTTGGACCGGAATTAAGAATAACAAAGGCTTTCACCTCAGCAAATGGGAGGATTTATCTAAACCAAAGATGATGGGAGGCTAGGGCCTTAAAAACACCTCTCTTTTACAAGGCGCTTTCGGCTAATACCCTTTGGAGAATTTTAACAAAACCTGGACTTTGGAGCAATGTAATCAATGACAAATATCTCCATCTCTTCAGGATCCCACATTTGGATCAAATTCGCGAGGACAAGTCCTTTAAAAGGCTCCTGAGTCTTGGAAAAATCTCATCATCACCACCAAGATCATTTTAAAATGGATTTAGTGAAACTTACAGAGCTGGTAGTTTGATAGAAGTTGGCAGCGATAGCTTTCTGGGTTTGGGCAGAAAAGCTATGCTTTCACCTCCTCTTTGTGCTCACCTCCAAGATAAGAATCTTCTTTACCTGCACCAATTCTATCGTCCGTCCAAAGGAGGGCCACTTGGAGACTCTTGGCTGAGCGGATCAGAGCTACGGTTGGAATTGGACTTTAAGGTCGAATGGGATGATTTCACTCAACTTCTCAAAGAATCCGGCGTGCGATTGCAATCTAAGATAGACTCCCTCATCTGGACGGGGGGAGATGGATCAGGCCAGCTAAATGCTAAGAATGTTTACCAAGCTTTGGCATCACTTATTTGGAAGCCATTAAATACCAGCTGGAGACAGAGGATTTGGAGGGACGAATGTCCATTAAATCTCAAAATTACCGCATGGCTCTGTTGGAAAAACAAATTATTGTTTTGGGGATAGGTTCTTATTTCCTTGTTTGAGAGACGGTACCTTGTACCCTTGCAAACATACCCCGTGAATATGCTCTTCTAATGTTTTCAACATGCCTTTTACTAGAAGCGTCAGTCGTTTCTATCTTCGGTGATAAATTTCTCCACTCTTTGGATGGGTAACAGTGTGCTTGGTTTCTTTCATAATTGGTTCAATAACAACAAAACACTTTCAATGCTTCCTATCCATCTGTGTTGGCAAGTCTGGAAGGCCAGGAATGCAACAATTTTTAATGATAAGATTCCATCATTCCAAAACGTGTCAAACCACATTACATTTGAGGCGTCAACTCCGTAGGAATGATGAAATACATATCACATTAGGCATTCTTTATCATTCAATGGATGGAAATGGGGTGGCACGGTTACATTGGTGCCTCTCAACAAGAATGCTTTATTAGTGGGGGAAATTGCTAAAAACCACACTTGCATCTGCTGGACTTTGAATTGCGATCAGGGATCTAACACGAAGGTAGATCTTTTAGGTGCTTGGGCATCTCTAGTTCTGGCTAGCCGTCACACCGATATTTTGTTACTTCTTGGAGACTCTAAACTTACTATTGATTGGCTGAATGGACTTGCCGACTTCGAATTGGCGATTCTTGATTCTTGGAAAGAAGAGCCAAAGATCTTCTACATCTGTTTAAGCTCTCCTTCAAGCACATTTTAGAGAGGAAGCGATAGTTCCTTTAAAAGAAACGTGCACCTTCCATCTGAGCCAAATACGTTTTGCAATATGGGAGGATGTGTGAAGGATGACCCTACAAGAATAGCTTTTGAATTAGTCATCTTCAATTCTAATGCGAACTCTTAGATTTGAAAGTCGATCATAGATGAGATTTCGTTTTGATAGTCTGGACAGTGATGGATTGATCCAAGCTTTGAGCATTTCCTCCTTTGTTTGTTGTTGAGAAGATGGTTTTGTAAATTTTATATCCTTATGAATATAAAGAACATTTTTCATTGGAAAAAAAAGCGAAGATGTTGATTTTTTAAAGACTTAATCAAAGCATTATGTAAGGACAATGATGGATTGATCCAAGCTTTGAGCATTTCCTCCTTTGTTTGTTGTTGTTCGAGAAGATGGTTTTTGTAAATTTTTATATCCTTATGAATATAAAGAACATTTTTTCTCGTGGAAAAAAAAGCAAAGGTGTTGATTTTTTAAAAGACTTTAATCAAAGCATTATGTAAAAGTCACTAAAGACTAAGTGCAAAGCCGGATATCTTTTGAAATTTTAAAGGTTTATATAATCTCTTGGCTTACTTTCTTTGCCAAAAAAACACCTTTGACTAATCCTCAATATAGGGCATGCATGTATGTTTGTTTAATTTTTTCAAAGTATTATTAAAAAGCTTCAAAATGGTTTTATTTTTTCAAAGCATTATGTAAAACTCCTTAAAGACTAAGTGCAAGCCTGATATATTTTGAAATTTTGAAGGCTTATATAATCTCTTGGCTTACTTTTTTATTTTGAGTATTTGTGAATGTGTTTGGTTATGTATTTTGTTTTTCAATAGAAAATTCGCTTGAAATTATATTAGAGTATAATCTCATTTACATCAACAAGGTACCATTCAAAAAATATATTTTCCAACTGACCCATCAATACTATATTATTGCTAACTAAATAATATATAACTCAAGTCACTAATGACTCAAAATGAGTTATCCAAAATGGACCATTACACAAGCACTCAAAGAAAGCCAACTACACAATAGTTCATCTCCACAAAGGATACTATAGACTATGAATCCAGGCACCAAAAATCGAGCCAAATCCAAAAATATAAAAACCTCGGTCTTCAGAAGAGCTTTAGATGGAATAGTGGACCTGCCTTCCCATTTTCCCAAGTATAGTATGTTAATCTGCCTTTTGGACCCAGCAAGGCTTGTTTGGAAAAGCGATCTGCTTCCTTGTTATATTCCCTGAAAATATGATGAAAGGTGATTTCTTGGAAGATTATAGTCAATACCTTGGTTTAGCGCTTCCAGCCTTCAATATCGATAGCACTTAGTTTGCCTTTTTGGTTCAGCCAATCTATAATCACCTTAGAGTCCCCCATCAACTGTATCTTTGGAATTTTCCATAGATTTTCAAGTGTTAGTGTTACCCAAGCCCCCAACAGCTCCTCTTTAGATTTTGTACCAACCCCACTATTGATATGCCATCTATAAACATGCAAGTCTGGTATTTTGTTGACACCCCCCGCTCCACAAATCGATCCACCCCGAATAGAAGCCCCATCAAGATATGCAGTAATGTAATCTACAAACTGGGTGATCGAACTCCTTCTTATAGTGCTCAGTTTTTTAGAATGGGAACGAGAATTGTGTGCTCCTAAAGTCTTACAAGTCACTGCCCACACCGAGGGAACTTTCTCCTCGAATATAACTTGATTTCTCCCAAGCCAAATATACCAGCACATGAGTACTGCTAGATTATTGGAGACTTTTTTTTCTTTTTCCCATGAGTCAAAACAATCATTAAAGGAGGTTCTCGCCCACCGCTTTTTTATTTTAAGCAAGATGGAAATTTTTTCCCACACTGTCTGACTGAAGGAACATGCACAAACATATGGTCAATATCTTCAATATTGTTTTTACAAAGAGGGAAAATACGAGGACCCTTCCATCCTTTTTTTTTGCAGAACTTCCCAAGATAAAATCCTATTTCGTCCGCCATCCAAACAAAAAGTTTTATGTTCAACTGAATGTTCCACTTCCATAATTTTACTTTCCAACTGCTCAAGATCGAAAAATCTTGGGTAGATAAGAGCTGAGTATATGTTTTCAACAATCAATTTCCCAGTGGAATCACCTCCCGTCCAGAGGAGAGTATCTTCTGAATCATGTAGCGATACACCAATGCCATTTAAATTATTGCAATAACAATCCCATTCGAACGCTTGGTAGCCCGTCATCCCCAGTTCAACATTGCTAATTCATGTCTCTGATAAAGTAACTGGATCTTGAGAAACTGATGCTAATGCCAAAACAATGATTCTTCTTTGAGTTAAATGAGCAATAATCTCTTCCGAGAGGAAAGAATTTGCACTTAAGCCAAGAATCTGATCTCTGCCAATATTTATGAGATGTTCCGAACCTAGGGACCAACTGAGCCAATGAGTTATTACATGGACAAAGCGAACTAGGCTAGTCCAAATCCTGGACGCAGAGCAAACCTTGTGAGTTTCTAATATGTATTAGAGTATAATTGTAGTATTTGGAAAATATTTATCCCTTAATACCTAGTTCCAAATGCCATGTTGCGTTAGAACCCGCTAGAGTGTGTTCACATTCAGTGCCGTGTTGAACAATATAAGGTTTCGGAAGCCCCATCCACCATTCTTTTTTGGTCTAGAAAGTAAATCCCATCTGCAAAGGTGAAATTGTTGAGTATATTTGTGTCTATTCCAGAGAAAGTGAAACATCAATTTCCTGATCTTATTTAGTACTGAGTGAGGAATTGATTCCATTGACATCCAGTAAATCGATTGTCCTTCCATCACT
>SNQJ01S0013297.1:149277-165790 GCA_010110895.2 Picea sitchensis | reverse complement strand
ACTAACAATATTTACACCCCATAAGTATGTACACTCTTCCACGCAGAGGAGTGCAGAGGGGGGGTACCCCCTCTGCGGGGTCCGACGGGGCTATCCCCCTGGCTAGGGGGTCTGGGGGCAAGCGGGCCCCCAGCGGGGGTTCGAGGGTGAAGCCCTCGAAGCAAAAATTGCCTTGTAAAAGTATATTGTAATTTCATTGTAAATCTGGACCGTTCATTATAAGGTCGTAGATCTAACAATAGAGATCATGTTAGGGTTTTTTGCCCTAGAAGGCAACCCTCTTTTATGAGGGAAATGTATTGCGGCTATGTATGTTGGTGAGTATTGTATTCTGAGAGAGGAGACTGTGAGAGAAAGAAGAAGAAGTTACAACGGGTTTTGCTGTAGGTTGTATCCCTTCATTTTGTTGGATAATAATAAAGAAAGGACTTGGAAATTTCTCTGGTGGATGTAGCCCACACTGGGTGAACCACGTAAATCCGTGTCTCTCTTGTATTGTGTATCTTCTGTGTTTTATTTCCGCATTTGTTTTATTTTATTGCTCCGCGGTCCTATTTTTTCTAACAGTGTCTATGTTCATTCTTTCTGCTACAACATTCTATTGAGGATTGTATGAAATAGTGGTCTAACGCTTGATCCCATGTTGGAGGAGATAGCTTTCAAACTCTTTTGAAGTGTATTTCCCTCCATTATCAATATGAAGATTTTCAATACAAGATTGAGTTTCATTTTCAATCCGTAGATGATTTTTTTTTTAAGTTTCAAAAGCTTGTGATTTATCTTTCAACAAGTACACCCAACACATCTCGATGTAATCATCAATAAAAGACACAAGATATTTATTTCCATTGGTAGATGGAAAACGCATGGGGGCACACAAATCAAAATGTATCAATACAAGTTTTCTACATGCTCTGGAAGTGTAATCATGGAAAGTTTGTTTGCTATGTTTTCTCAGGATACAAACATCACATTGCTTTAATTTCCTAGGAATAGTAGGAAAACCAAAAACACCATTCTTTTTCAACAAACGAAGGTTGTCATAATTAATGTGTCCAAATATAGAATGCCATAAGAGACTAGATGGAAATGTACCTTCATCATGGTGAGAGAGGTATGTATAATTATGTGCATGAACAAATGTCCCTTTCAACTTCAACAATCTTTCATCCTCCACTCCAGTCATAACGACCATGTTGTCAGAAGCCTTTCTTATTTCAAATTTCCCATCGAAGATATGAATAGAGTGGCCTTGCAATTGAATGTGCACAAGAGATGACAAGTTCCTTTGCAACTCAGGAAGATACACATCATGTTAAACAAAATTCGGGGATCCAGACAATTTAAGCCTGATGGTGCAAATTCCTGAAGGTTTGAGACTTGATTTATCTACAAAATAGACTATACCATCTACATTGTCATTGAAATATTCAAAGAAGTCTCTCCAGAAGGTCATGTGGCATGTTGCACATGTGTCAAACAATTATGCATCTCTCTAAGAAGAAAATTAAGTGTTCAATAAATATTCATTTACTTCAATATTACAATGGGCAATGATATAATGAGCAGATTCAGATGCTTTACCTTTTGCTAGATCTGATACTTTATTTTTTTCTTTCTTGTCTTTGATATTTTCTCGAGGGATTTTGCATGTCTTTTCCTCATGTCCATTATTGCCACAACGGGCACAGTGGAAATCAAAATTTTCACTATGATTGTGCCTACCCTCCTGCTTCTAAAAATATTCTTTCTAAGTCTACTCCTACTACCTCCAAGTTCTCCACTAAATGTTGGAATTGATTGACCAAAGCTTGAATCCCCAAAGGTTGGAGTAGTAGAATCCCTAAAGGTAGGAACAAATGTTCAATATTTTAAAGCATGTTTCCAATTGTAGAACTGAACGCAGGTGTTGAAGGTGCATCAAAAGATGGTGTTAAAGAGATGTCAAATTATGGTGAAGATGTGCCAAATGCAGAAATGGAGAAGTAATTGAAATTAGAGTCGATGGCAATAGTGTAGGAACCCATGTTGAGAAAAAACAAATCAGTCACCTACACCCAACTTTGGCAAGAATTCTCTACAAGAATTCAAG
This sequence comes from Picea sitchensis, assembly GCA_010110895.2. Lineage (NCBI taxonomy): Eukaryota > Viridiplantae > Streptophyta > Pinopsida > Pinales > Pinaceae > Picea > Picea sitchensis. The sequence continues at coordinate 163,698 of SNQJ01S0013297.1, read as the reverse complement.
AAGAACTCCCTCCATTGAGAGAAACTTGAGAAATATGTTGAAATTACACAGAGCAATGGCAATGGTGAGCCCAAAAGTGTAGCATGTGAGAAAGGCTACATCGGACAAGGTCCTCATCAAATTCTCAAACATTTTAGTCTATTATAGAGAAATTTCCATTCAAGAACATTAGTGAAGTCCATGCTTTGAGCATGCAGAGATCACATAGATGAGTATACCAGTGTAATAGAAAATGCGCTAGGTGGCGAAATGGCCAATGAGGACTGGATGCAAACATTTATCCAACAACCAAAAAATATACATGCAGATGTTTAGCCAATGGTAAGAACAAATATACGATGCAAATATTTAGCCAATGATATTTTTTTCCTAGCAGTAGTAACCCTAACAGGAATGGTCTTTCTCGAAATTTTTTTCATCAATCTCGGATTAGGTTTAGGGTTTCTCTTTATGGTTAATGAATGGACAATAAATAATTTCGGTGGATGCCATGGAAACAACTAATTCTTAAATCATGTTGGTCGATGGGGATGGATTATGCATTGAGCGGGAACACCATAAAAACCTCCAATAGAGACATTACATGTCTTGCCAGAATTGGTAAAGAGTTCATCATCAAATTCCTTCCTCCTCAAATTGTTTTTTAGACTCTTAATTCTTCTCATTGGCATTTCTTGTGATAACATTCAAAGCACAATTTTTTGATACATATAGACGTTTTGTGGTCCAAGCTCAATGCAGTGTGCTTCTAAAGGTTGTCTTGACTATTTTTAAAACACTTCCAACTAGCCTAGAACATTTATCAATACTATTGTTGGATGTAGAGGCTACAAAGGTGCAGTGGACATTGGACTGTTTAAATTGCATAAAGAAGACTTATTGGATCACTTGCAATTATCAATTTGATATTCAACATTTGGCACTCAACAAGACCAATTTTCCTAGTCCAAATCATAGAGTTATCAATAAAATCTCACTATGATATCACTATCAAACAAGGATGAGTAATTGCATTGATAATTGTATTTCATTAACGTGAACTATACATAAATACATTAAGGATATGAGTCTTGGTTTCATATTCCAGTTCCTCCAACGACTCTTGGCATTCACCTATGGCTCTTCATATTTTTCCTAGATTAATCTTTAAAAATATATTTACAATGTACCTCAATCCCTAAGGATTAGGTATATAACAGTGTGAATATCCCGTGTACCATAAATATGGGGGAGTTACCACACTCTGCTATTGGGGAGATAACAAAGAATACATTGCATGAAAGTTAGGGAGATGGAGAGTGCTCTAGTGATAGAATCGATGAGTAAAGGGTTTGATGGAATTCATCTTGGCAACATGATAAGTTTGGAAAATTTAAGAGGTTCATGACACTATTGTATAATATTTTGCAAACTAATAAAGAGAGAATGATCAACTAAGATGACAAATTTCCTGAATTGTATTTCCACTTAAATATTTGTGTTGATTTGAATGTTGGTGCTATTGAGTTTTGGTAGTTTAGTTATGTTTACATGCATCTCTATGTGGTTGAATAATGTTGTAAAACATTGTTATATACCTAAATTATCCTTAGGATTATGGTATGTTGTAACTATTAATTTAGGAATATGAAGAGTCATAGGTGAAATTCAAGAGTCATCGAACCTCTTAGAAGATGAAACCAAGAGTCATCTCCAAATATATTTGTGTATGGCTCACATCAATAAACGTTTTTAATGTGTGGAGTTATTCATCTATATCCCATCAGTAGTATCAAAGCTAGGTTGATGTTTTTAGATAACTCCATGATCTTCAGTCTGTTTGTAGAATACTCTAGGATTTCTCCATAGGATAAGTAATACCAACCGTGCCACACCATTGCTTTAGAGAGGCATCATCGTTTCTCTGTGTCAATGAGGATGTCAGAAGAATCGTTCACTACCATCACTCATAAACCCTAAACCTAATCCCATGCATTTTTAGAAACCCTATACCTAATCCCATGCATTTTTCAGAGAACGGTTCTTGTGCAACTAATCTCGTGTGCCTGTTGGAGATTCTCGACCATTGCAATTCCGTCTGAGATAAAAACACAGTGGTATATTCACGAGGTTAGTATGAACATGAGGCCTTTAGATTGTAATGCCATTTATTTCTCCCTTGGTCCCATTAGACAAAATTTAAGCTCATGTTGAAGTACTTGAGTTGCACTTTTAGATAAGATGCTCATCCCAAAGTGTTTGATTTGCACTACGAGTTCCTTTGCCAACTCGCAAGTATACATGATGTATACTCTCATGGCACATTGCTCAGTCATAGGGCCCAATTTACTTTCCAAATTCTATTCTTAAAATGCAGAACCATGAGAATTCGTGGGCACCATTATCAAGTGCGAGGAGTTCTCCATGGACCTTTGCACTTTCTCTATTTTGTCCTTTGGTAATAGATGTGTGACCGAGAAGGTTCTAATGATGGATGACACCTTGCAATTTCAATGCCTATCATTTTTTGTGGTGGTTGATAAATACATATACCATTTGTGTATTTGGCACTCCAATTGACCACTAGAGACTTGGGCCACCTTGAGACCAATGGCATTCCAATTGACCTCCAAATTGTTGTTTCGAAGACGAAGTTCTTTGTGGGGAATTTTCCCTTCAACTTAGAGAACCAACAACTTGGGAAGCTATTTGAAGGTGCAGGAGAAGTCTTGGATGTCAATATCTTTAACACCCCTTTCCTAAACCCCTAATTATATGTAATTAATCATAGTTAATGATTTCCATGCCATGACATGTGAACAATGTAAATGTATTGTTATTTTAATTAAGATTTCCAACAATTGTTTGTGGGGGTGAAGCCTTGAGTACTATCCATGATACCACTAGAGAAAAGGGTGAGGAAGCCTATAGAAGGGTTCATCATGCTAAAGATGGCCCAAACCTCCTTAATAATAATATTTGATATTCAGATTATTTTCCTCAACCGCAATTTCAAGGAAAATCGGTTAATGAGGAAGGAGGGTAGTTGGACAACCAACTACCCCAAATTAATACATGCATGGGATATCAGGCTAGGATAGTTGAAACTATCAACCAAAGTTACCATAGGGTACCATTTTTGTAGATCATATTGACCCATGGGTTTCCTTCTGATAGAAGAAAGGGGACAGGTCGAGAACCTTCCCAAGGGATGCGTGCAAGAGAAGCATAGGATGGTAGATAGGAGAGGGGGAGGAAACATTTGGGAAGGTGAAATCAAGAGAGTTCAGATTGGAGAAAGATGATGGATTGTCTAAAAAAACAGTAACAAAATAAGTGTTGGTGCTCTGAGTCCTCGGTTATGAAGATCAGACCTGGAGAAAAAGGAATTGGTGAGAGTCCAAAATCCCGACATGATATGAGAAGGTTGTGAGTTTGATACTAGGAAGGTATCTGAAAAACCTTGTTGAGGCCTGAGCTAGGTGGGTGTGGGGAAAATATATACCAAGAGTGGCATGAAGGAGAGTTTCCTTCACAAATTGCTCAGAACCAGAGAGAGAGAGAGGTTCCCTTGTGGTATCATGGCTTGGCACGGGGGTGTCCTTTAGCCAAAGTGATCGAGCATGCAGAGCCTATGGTTTGGTGGAAAGGCGAACACCCACTATCAGTTGGATGGTTATCAACTGTAATAGACAAGTATTTATGAACCTTGTGTATTGAATGTAATTTATGACTAAATGTCTATAATTGTCTTCAGGATGTGCATGAGTGACAATTGGATTGGTGGATCTCTTGTATGTTGTGCATTCCAATAATTGAGAAATCATATGGTTATGGGCATGCTTGTGTATGTGAATGCTTGAGCCTTGTATAGGCTCTAGTTAAAGTAATGAAACTGTAATCTTGCTAATCATGCACATAATTATAGTTATAACCATATATGTACATAAATAGAGACCACTTGTATGTCGCAGTACTTGGATCCATATACATATGCATCATAGTGTTTCGATGTCGCAGCACTTGGATCCATATACTTGTGCGTCGCAATGCTTGGTTTTCCTATGGCAGATGAAGTTTTGGAATGAAACGAATTAGAGGTATCCTACGTAGGAAAAGGAGTGCCTTAGACCTGAGCAAGGATTTCTAAAAACTTGCCAAGTATTGAAAATACTCAGTGAAACCCCGTGAAATTGACTAAGTCTTGGACCGTACTGTCAATCCTACATAAAGGCTCTTGTTTTTCCCATAAAATCATGATCGTTGATCTGGCACAACAGTTAGATCTGGGTCCTCCATTTGATCTAGGGTGAGACACAGTCTCAATTGTCGATCTTGCAGTGTGGAGGGATCCTGACCCTCCATTGGAGTAGGTTATGACGCCTGTGGAGGGTATACCCCGAATCAACGAGGACCGTTAATCCATCATGGGACAACCGTGGAATATGTGAATCGTTAGACTCATCGTGGTGGATGTGATCGGAGACCGAGGGATTATAAGACCTATTTCCACCATGACCATTGGATTTGGCACGGTTATCCAATAACAGTCGTAGATCCTTAAGGGAGTGTTATTGGAATACCATGGATGAAGTAAACTTGGATGTCAAAGTGGAGGCACCCCAATGGAAGAGTTTGAGGGACAATTTGGACCATTTATCAGTGGATATCAGGATTACCTCCACCATACATTGTCATGGGTCTGGTTTAAGTGAGACTAAGAGGAAGGTGGTGTCTTGCTGACGTCATGCTCAAAGGAAGTGTCTACGTACCCGAGGATGATACATGGAAACCTATAATTGGTTTGAGAGATTGGGAATGGAACCCTGTCAAGCTTATGCCTTTGATTAAGCACTTTAATTATTGAGCGCAGGATCTTTAGGTGGAGAGATATCCACCATTGATTGGAGATTAGACTGTCAGAATGCTTGTGTGTGGGGTTAATGAAAAACAACGATGACAGAGCTGCGAGGATGAATCTAAATCGTTAGATCCATTGGATAGTTTGTAGGAAAGGTTTTGCACTGTCGGGTCCACAGTAGTGTTTATCGTCAGAGTGTGGTGTTCGGGGTAACCTTAGAATGTTGAGGCATAGGTTATCCAATGGTAAGATTCTGAGGGATGATTTAGACTATAGATAGACAGATTCTGATGAGGGATCTCAACTGTAGATCTCACGGGGTTGTAACCCGTGTTAAACCTAATTAGCGGTCTCGTAATCATGGAATTAGTATTAAATAATCCCCTTCATAATCCCTGACATCAAGAGATCCCTAATTTAACACCATAGGTAAGGTCTGACATACAATGCTCGTTGGTGACGTGGTATGTGACAAGTGTTCCATGCATCATGACGAAGGAAGGTAATGTGTCACCCCATGGTGGTGTCACGTGTCATGTGGATTTGGCCAAATTGGATAGGGATCCATAAGGAAAATGAGTTCCCCTTGTCAAGTGGTATGGGTAGCCACGTGTCGAAATGAGGATCAAGACAAGTGGTGGCCTATGACAGGGCCATGTGCCCCAGGTGCCAACTCATGCTGGATCAGGTAAGTTGAGTCTATTAAAGGTGAAAGTAAGGCTGATAGTCCAACATCCGATGGTTACATGTCATGACATGGTGAAGGATGGTTGGTGACATATGCTAGGACCACATGTGCAAGGTGCTAGATCATACCAGATCAAGCATTGAGGGATAAGGTATTATACAGGTCTTTCAATGGGATGATGGTATGGTAATTTGGTGAGACATAGGAAAGTGTCACTAAACCAATACATCGCAGACAAGTGGCACCTTATGATAGGGACACCATACCTTGGGCGGGAGGTCATGTCAGATCGGTCCTTCGAGCGTATAAGACTTTGGAAAATTGGTCGAGGTCCTGGGACCCGATAGGCCGAGAGTTCGAAAGGACATGTGGTAAGTGCCATGCTGGTAGCCACGTCTACATTAGAAGGTGATGTGGACCACATGGAATTATTATAGAAGACTTAAAAAAAACTTTAAGAAGCCATATCTTTTGATCCAGAACTTGGATTGAGACACACTTACATTCATTGGAAATATCTTGGCGAGCAGAAGATGATGGTATCATTTTAAAAGGGATTCAAGGAGGTTGAGGAAAAGTGAAATATTATACCCCATCCATAAAAAGGGTACTTAGGGGGTTGGGTGTGTTACAATGTGATATCAAAGCAAGCTACAACACTAGGCCTGGATGGGTCAAAGAATAGTTGTAAGACTGGTATATCAAGGCTAAGATGAGCTTGTTGAAAATAGTTTCTTTGCGTCTAAAAATTTGTTTATTATCTGTAAAGTTCCTTAAGAAGAAGGATTGCAAAATTGGATATCTTGAATTTTGGATTTCTTAAAGAAAAAAGGCTAACCATGTTGATATATAGTGGAAGATTAAGTTGGTGATTGAATGATTGACAGTTGCTCCTATAGGAGTGAGAATAAACTCATAGGTATTAATAATAGGGCATGTTTGTGAATGGCTAAAATGGCAGAATCTTGCTAAGGGCTACTTAAGTTCAAAGAGTAAATGAACTAGTGATTGCAACATTGCCTCTAAGCATGGGTAGTTGGGGCCTCTTATAGTTATAATGGTTGTTTATATAAGTGCTAAGACCCTTATGGAAAATATCTTGTTGTTAAGGAAATTTGGTATGGATTGATAGAATCCTTAGCAGTAATAATTGTTGCTTTAATAAAAGGCTAAACCCTGTATATACGTATAAATCCTTGTGATCAGAGGACTGATGGTAAATTTGTAAGGTCATTTTACTTTACCTATAATGGTTGAAACTCGCAGTAGGAATAATCTATTTAACTGGAATAAAGAAGAGTCCTTTGGGACTATTGGTAATCCTTAGAAAGAGAGAAAGTGAGGTGAACATATGAGCCAGTTTATGAGCCCGTGGCTATACAAAATGTGTACATGCCTATTGACATGAGTACTTGTTTATGCATGGAAATGGAAGATGTTTATATGTTGTAATGCATATGGTAATGAGTAAGCATGTATGTAACATGCAGATAGACATGTTATAACCTATGGTGGGTTATAAGGCATGGTCTACTGATGGACCTGTTAGATGAGGGTGACCTTAATATAGTAGGGAAATTAACAACACGAATGAAATGTTGGTAATGTTAATGCCTAGTTCTTTGTGAGGATAGGGATGTAATGATAAAAGAAAGACAAATACGAGTCATGATAAAGGAAGTTCTACAACATTCCTAGATGACCAATGAGTTAGACTAACATCCAAAGGTGAATGGTAGCCATATGAATATGGCTTGGTATGATAAGAGAGTAGTAAGAGGGAGTTTAATAAAGGATTCCCTTAGAAGAGGTTTGTTGACCAAGAATGGTTAGTGGAAAGAAGAGAGATTGGAATAGTTATCTTGTTGCCTTGGGTAATGCAGTGACTACCTATCTAAAATGTTGAATTGTAGATTGATTTTGTAACAAAGGAGCAAGAGTGGTTTCTTGTTGGTTGTTGCCATGAAGAGAAGGAAACATAGTTAAGAATATCCCTATGAGACTTGTCATAAGAATGGTTGTAAGATCTCTGAGAGGAAGGATATGGATGTTTGAAATGTCCATGTGTGTGAATGACATGGAAAAGAGGTGTGAGCAGTGGACTTACATGATGAATATTTATCTATGTTTGAGTGCATGGGTTGAATGCATTATGTGTTGGTTGTGGAGCTTGATTATCTTCTTGTTTCATAGGTCTTTGTTTTCATCCGTGTTTATATCCCATGAAGACTGTACACCTTGGAATATTGTACACCCCTCCACCCGGGGTGGTTGTAGGGGGGGATTTCCCCCCCTACGGGGTCCAGAGAGATCATCCCCTCGGATGGGGGGTCTGGGGGCAAGTGGGCCCCCAGCAGGGGTTCGAGGGCGAATCCCTCGAAGGAAAAATTTCCTTGTAAACGTATATTGTAAATTCATAGTAAATTTGGACCATTCATTATAAGGTCACAAATATGACAGTAGAAGTTATGTTAGGGTTTTTTTCCCTAGATGGAAACCCTCTTTTATGAGGGAATTGTATTGCAGTTGTGTATTATTGTGAATATTGTATTCTAAGAGAGGAGACTATGAGAGAAAGAAGAGGAAGTTACATCGAGTGTGTTGTAGGTTGTATCCCTTCATTTTGTTTGAAAATAAAAAGGAAGGACCTGGCAATTTCGCTGGTGGACGTCACCCACACTGGGTGAACCACGTATATATGTGGCTCTATTGTATTATGTATCTTATGTGTTTTATTTCTGCATTTGTTTTATTTTATTGCTCCACAATCCTGTTTTTTCTAACATTATGAGGTTTTCTGATGTGAAGGTTGATATTAAAGATCAAATAAATAAAAAGGAATAATATAAGAATGTACAAGTGATGCACATGTATGGTGTATAAGTGTATCAATACTAAAGGGCATAATATTATTGCCTAAGTAAGAGGGTAGTAAGGAAAAGAGTGTGCTTTCTTGGACTGAATAATGTCGTCGATGCATGGTTGACCCTATGATGAAGGGTCTGAGTATTTTTGTTAAAATAATAACTTTAGAAAGTATGAAATTCCTCAGAAAGAGCTAAGATGAAATGTTAAGAGAGCAAAGAGAAAAAGTGGCCCTTTTTTTGGTTGTTATCTTGTAAAGAGGGCATCCTAATTATGATTTTATTGATGAGACTGGTTATGTAAGTGAATGTAAAGTCCCATCAAAACTGGATAATGTTAAATCAATATGAATGAATGAGGTAAAAAGGTGCAAGTTATTCACCTACATATATGTAAATATGCATATATATGCTTAATGTATGATATGAATTCTTGAATAAGTGAGATGTGAGGCAAGATTCGTACTTTCAATATCTAAGTAATTCCATGGATGCATGGATGACCCTATATTGGAAGGGTCTCATTTGTCTTGATGGAATAATAACTTGAGGTATATGTGTGTCCATTTTCCTTAGGAAAATCTAGTGTAAATTGTTGAAAGAATAAATGGGCAGGAATGCTTTGTTGTCATGATAGAGGAAACATGGTTATGCCTTTAATAATTGCATGAGAATTATTGTGAACAATCAGGGGTGAAATGATTTAGATCAACAAGCAATGTGGAAACTATGAAGTATGGTAGAGGTGGACACACACAACATGCAAATGCATGTGGTTAAGTGCATGGAAGCACAATATGAAATCAAGATGATAATGTAAAGATATCTATTTAAATGTATTTGAAATGTATCATAAGAATGCATGCTCGTATTCCTTATGGAATATTGGATAGAAATCTAAAATAATGAAGCTGAGGATGACCCAATATTGAGGTCATGTCAGACCATTTGGATATGCAACAAGAGAGTTGCATGTTGAAGAAGTTTTTGTGGAGGACCTATGTAAATAAATCTGTCATGAGAACACATCTATAACCTTAATGACTATTGAGAATTGGGCAGGGGGATGCAAAGCCTATTTATATAATAATCTTGGATTACATTTTAAAATACAATGCATGAGTAAAAAAAACCTGCAAACGAATGAGGACCAATCTGATTTCTAGTTGGGAAATGTGTAGAATGCACAATTTCATAATTCATTATGAACAAGAAGCATGTTGATGCATCATGTTGAATTACCCAAGAAGGGCAAGGTGGACACGACCAAGATTGCTCAAGGAAAAGAGCAGGGAGGTTCCAGGAAGGGATAAATTGTAGAAGCAAAGAAGGAGAAAAGGATTAGTACTTTTCTCACTATAGAACTTTGAATGATGAGACATAGTTGTATGCTTTAAAAGAACAATTGGGAAATGAGTATAGTTGGTAAATGAAAGATAAATATTGAATGTGTTTAAATGAGTGAGCTTGGTTAAGCTATATTGTGTGAAGGCAATGAGATCTTGAAAAGTTCCCTGATGAGAGAACCCCTTAACTCCTTTCTTGTTGTCTATCATGTTTCATTGGGATGAGAAACTAATATGTTGATGAATGTAAATGTTTTGGCATGAGTATGTTGATAGTTGCATGATAATGTAGACAACTGAAATATTTCATGTGTGTATTCAGAAAAATATTGAGGTAATGAGATGGAATGCATATAGATATGCTAGGACATATCTGAAAATGTTTATTGATTTAAATACTATGGTACATGGATTTGATTTTACATGGAAACTAATGTAAAATGTGAATGTGGTGATATATGTCATGTGTAGAAAAGATTGAAATTGTTAGGGAAGGACAACTGCCAATAGTAACAACCTCAACTAAACCTAAATGCAAGAAGGTCGTTGATAAAAGAAAAAATATGAAAGGTACCTTAGAAGTCCCCAGGAAACACAACTGAAGAGGTAATATAAGAGAAGGTGTTGGTAGCTAAAACATGTATAAATATTTCGCGCCTGTGTGACATGAGAGGTAAAATGGATTTGGGTAATAATCCCTTATAAAATAGTCTATGTTTTGATGTTATGCATGTGATCTGAATGAATATTGTATGCCATTGATACCCAAGTAGGGTATGATTTAGGAAGAAGAACCTGAATGATGGAGGTGTAAGCCTCTGACAATCGAGGATGATTGAAATCCTTGGGAAAATGCATGAACACATATTTGTCATGAATACATTGCCCAATCAAGGAGTGATTAGGAAAAAAAGTGATCTAAGGTAGCATGATGATGTAATGCATTAAGGAGATGCATGTGATAAGAGAGTGGGTATATATAGGACTGATCATTATGGAAGAATTATATTCCAATGCTCTACAAAACTACAGGATGGTAAAGAGAAAAATTTGGGTGCCCATGAATATGGTACCCTGTTTATTGGTGAGGAAGAGTACTTGGATGCATTCATATGGAACTATGATTCTAGGTTGTATTATGTTGATTTGAGGAGATGACTATTCAGAAGAAGAAAATATAACTCTATTGTAATGACGAATGTGGAAAGAGAAATTCATGTCGTAAGAGGTTGGTCGAGTCCCAACACACCATGGGAAGTGTGCCTAACATGAAGTGTAATAATCCAAAAATCAATGCAAGGATGCATTGTGTGAAAATATGGCCCTGGGCATTGGCACATTGAATTAAATTTCAATTAATATTTGAATCGCGTGTGATTGGGCCTAATATGCTAAAATGAAGCATGAATAAGGAATGATATTTACTTGAACAAATGAATTCGATGCAATTGTTAGATTGCACAAGTTAATAATTGTTTGTGATGTCATTAACATGTGCAAAAGAATATATGTATGTGCATGAGGAACTAATAATATTTTTTGCGGAGTGAAGAATGAATTGTAGAAGGAGGGGTCTTGGATATGGTTGTGTTGTAAGCCCATAAGGAATACCAATGCCTACTAGTTATGAAAGAGGCGAACTACCATGAGAAATAAATCTCATTCTTGTAGGATCTAGTTCCTATATGGAAGAGATCTGGAAATAGAAATGTGAAACTTAAAATCTATGGGTGACATATTTGAAAGAATTTTGATCGAAATAACAAAAGCATCTCACAAATTTCTATATGTATGTGATACAGGTGAGAGGAAAAATATATGTCCGGGGAGGACATATGATGGTTTTTAAAGCTGGAAAGCATGGAAAATGGATACTGTAGTGACATGAGAACCATGTGATAAGTCATGATCCTCATAGAATGATGTGTCATGGTGACACGGTCCAGAGGGACACCTCAAAAAGAGAAAGTCGGAAGGACGACTCGACTATAAGACTCGAAGAAGTCTCAAAAATCCTTCTTGTGCGAGAAAGCCTTAGAAAGGAAAGATGGATCACCCAAGGGACTATATGGCAAAGAAGGGGATGCCTGAGTTTGGGCCTTGGTGATAAGTGACCACAAAGAAGAGGAGACTTCGATAGTTATTGTAATCTATCAATTACAATCATGCACACAACATGTATGTCAAGGAAAAAAATGAGACAAGTTAATGAGACAACCATATGGATATAGATCCATAAACTACACAGATAAGTATTATGTTGTTTGTAAATTTCCTCTTGAGTTATGAATAGTAATAAAATGTTTATGCATGAAATGATGAATTGAAATGCTTGATGTTTGAAATTGTTGTAGGCATGTGCTAAATGCCAAGAGTCTGGGAAAGGACCAGACCAACAAAATGAAAATGAAGTTGAAGCAACTGAAGGATAAAGGCATGGCAGGTGTTGCTGAGAAATAACATTGAGGACGACGTTCCTTTGAAGGGGGAGGGGATTGCAACACCCCTTTCCTAAACCCATGATTATATGTAATTAACCATAGTTAATGATTTACATGCCATGGCATGTGAACAATGTAAATGTATTGTTATTTTAATTAATATTGCCAACAACTGACTGTGGGGGTGAGGCCTTTAGTACTGGCCATGATACCACTAAAGGAAAGGGTGAGGAAGCCTATAGAAGGGTTCATCATTATAAATATGGCCCAAACCTCCTTGCTGATAATATTTGATATTCATATTATTTTCTTCAACCCTGATTTCAAGGCAAATCAGTTAATGAGGAAGGAGGGTAGTTGGACAACCAACTACCCCAAATAAATCTAGGTATGGGAGATCGTTCTAGGACAACTGAAACTGTCATCCAAAAGTACCATTTCTACAGATCATATTGACTCAATGGTTTTCTTCTGATAGAAGAAAGGGGGCAGGTTGAGAACCTTCCCAATGGATGCGTGCAAGAGAATTATACTAGGGTAGATAGGAGAGGAGGAGGAAACGTCGGGGAAGGTGAAATGGAGAGAGTTCAGATTAGAGAAAGATGACGGACTATGTAAAAACACAGTAATAGAAAAATAACTAGAGCTCTAAGTCCCCAGGTCTGAATATCGGACCTGGAGAAAACAGAATTGGTGAGAGTCCAAAATTCCAAACTGATCTAAGAAGGTTTTGAGTTCGATACTGGGAAGGTATCTGAAAAACCTCGCTAAGTCTTGAGCTAGGTGGGTGTGGGGAAAATATCTACCAAGAGTGGTGTGAAAGAGAGTGTCCTTCACAAATTGCTGAGAAATAGAGAGAGAGAGGTTCCCTAGTGGTATCATGGCTTGGCATTGGGGTGGCCTGTAGCCATAGTGACCAAGCATGCAGAGCCTATGGTTGGGTGGAAAGGTGAACACCCACAGTCAGTTGGTTGGTTATCAATTGTAATAGATAAGTATTTCTGAATGATGTGTATTAAATGTAATTTATGTCTAAATGTCTATAATTGTCTTCATGATGTGCATGCATGAGTGACGATTGGATTGGTGGATCTATTGTATGTTGTGCATTCTAGTAATTGAGAAATCATATGGTTATGGCATGCTTGTGTATGTGAAAGCTTGAGCCTTGTTAAAGTAATGAAACTATAACCTTAATAATTGTGCGCATAATTGTAGTTATAAACATATATGTACATAAATAGAGACCACCTATATGTCGCAATACTTGGATCCATATTCTTGTGTGTCGTAGTGTTTGTATGTCTCAATACTTGGATCCATATATTTGTGGGTAGTAGTGTTTGGTTTTCCTGTGACAGATGTATTTTTGGATGAAATGAATTAGAGGTATCATGCGCAAGAAAAGGAGTTTCTTGGACCTAAGCAAGGATTTTTGAAAACTCACCAAGTATTAAAAAGACTCAGTGAAACCCCACAAAATTGATTAAGTCTCAGACCGGACTGTAAAGACTATGTAAAGGATCTTGTTTTTCCTAGAAAATCGTGACGGTTGATATGGAAAAATAGTTAGATATGGGCCCTCCATTTGATCTAGGGTGAGATGTAGTCTCGACCGTCGATTTGGCAGTGTGGAGGGATATTGATCCTCCATCGGAGCGGGTTATGATATCTGTGGAGGGTATACCCTGAATCAACGAGGATTTTTGATCCATCAAGGGAAAACTGTGGAATATGTGAACCATTAGATTCATCGTGGTGCATGTGGTTGGAGACCAAAGGTTTATAAGACCTAGTGCCACCATGACCGTTGGATTTTGCATGGGTATCCGATCAAAGCCGTAGATCCTAAAGGGAGTGTTATCAATACCTTGATCGGAGTAATCTTGGATGCCAAAGTGGAGGCACCTTGATGGAAGAGTCTAAGGGACAATCTGGACCATTTATCAGTGGATAGCCTGGGGATGACCTCCACCGTAGATTGTGATGGGTCTCATTTAAGCGAGACTAAGAGGAAGGTGACATCTTACTGACGTCATGCTAACGGGAAGTGTCTACATACCTGAGGATGTTACGTGACAACCTATAATTGGTCAGAGAGATTGAGAATGGGTCTGTTATCGGACAAATAGGTAGGTGCAGACACTAACAGATCTCCCTAGATCCACCTGGATCTAGAACAAAACACACCAGAACATGACACTTTCCTTATGTTTTAAATATTGAATTTACTAACTAAACA
>SNQJ01S0013297.1:118226-138047 GCA_010110895.2 Picea sitchensis | reverse complement strand
AATCTAGTTAAAGAACATTGGGAGGAAGTAAAGTGGATTCTCAGGTATTTGAGAGGTACTACTACTCATGCATTATGTTTTGAAGGTTCAGACACTATTCTACAGGGATATGTTGATTCAGATATGGAAGGTGATAAAGATAACAGGAGGAGCACCACAGGGTATGTTTTTACTGTAGGTGGAACAACAGTAAGTTGGATTTTGAAACTACAAAATGTTGTTTCACTTTCAACAACAGAGGTAGAGCATGTTGTTGTTACAGAGGCTAATAAAGAGATGATTTGGTTACAGAGTTTTATGGAGGAATTGGGAAAGAACCAAGAGAATAACAGGTTGTATTGTGACAATGAGAGTGTTATTCATCTTGCAAATAACTCAACCTTCAATTCAAAGACTAATCATATACAACGCAGGTACCATTTCATATGATCTGTCTTGGAAGATGGACATTTGAAGTTGGAAAAGATACACACTAGCCAGAATCCTCCAGACATGTTAACTAAGGGAGTAACCAGGGAGAAACTGAGTTCATGCTCAGTTTCAGTTGGTCTTCAAGCATGAATATGAAGATGAGAAATTTTCCAGGTCTAGGAAGGTTCATAGTCCATCAGATAAAACAACGGTGGAGTTGTTGAGATTAGTCTCCAAGTGGGATATTTTTGGTTGTGGAGCCTGATTATCTTCCTAATTTAGAGGTCTTTGTTTTCAGTCATGTTTAAACCCCATGAAGAATTTACACCCCAGAATAATGCAAAATTCTCCATGCAGGGGAGTGCAGAGGGGGGTTACCCCCTTTGCGGGGTCCGGGGGGTCTGGGGGCAAGCAGGCCCCCAGCAGGGGTTCGTGGGACAATGTTCCTTGACGGGGGTTCAGGGGCGAAGCCCCCGAAGGAAAAGTTTCCTTGTAAATGTATATTGTAATTTCATAGTAAATCTGGACCGTTCATTATAAGGACACGGATCTGACGATAGAAGTTATGTTAGGGTTTTTTCCCCTAGAAGACAACCCTCTTTTATGAGGGAAATGTATTGCAGCTATATATTATTGTGAATGTTGTATTCTGAGTGAGGAGACTATGAGAGAAAGAAGAGGAAGTTACAACAGGTGTGTTGTAGGTTATATCCCTTCATTTGTTGGATAATAATAAAGGAAGGACCTGCAAATTTCTCTTGTGGACGTAGACCACACTAGGTGAACCACATATATATGTGTCTCTATTGTATTGTGTATCTTTTGTGTTTTATTTCTGCATTTATTTTATTTTATTTCTCCGCGATCCTATTTTTATAACAATCCCCGGCATCGAAAGATCTCTAAGTTAACACCATAGGTAAGGTTTGGCACCTAGTGCCCGATGGTGGCGTGTCACGCGACAAGTGGTCCATGCGTCATGAAAAAGGAAGGCCACGTGTCACCCCATGGTGGTTCCACATGTCATGCATATTTGGCTGAATTAGACAGGGATCCGTAAGGAAAATGAGTGCTAGATGTCAAGTGGTGCAGGTAGCCACATGTCACAATGAGGATCGAGACAAGTGGCGGCTTGTGACAAGGCCATGTGCCTTGGGTTCTAGTTCATGTTAGATCGGGTAAGGTGAGTATATCGAAGGTGCAAGTAAGGCCAATAGTCTGACACCTGGTGGTTTCGTGTCATGACATAATGAAGGACATTTGACAGCATATGATAGGACCACCTGTCCAAGGTGCTAGCTCATACTATATCGGGCGCTGAAGGATAAGGTATTACACAGGTCTTTTTGTGGGTCGATGGTCGGTTAATTCAGTGGGATGATGAGAAACTGTCATTAAACAAATACATCAGAGAAAAATGGAACCTTATGATAGGGCCATGTACCTTGGGTGACAGGTTGTGTCAGATCGAGCCTTCAAGCATATAATACTTTGGAAAATTGGCCAAGGTCCTAGGACCCGATAGGCCGAGAGTCCGAAAGAACAGGTGGAAAGTGCCATGCCAACAATCACATCTGCATTAGAAGGTGATGTGGAGCCACGTGGATGTCGCATTACATTATTATGGAAGAAGACTTAAAAAACTTTAAAAAATCATATCTTTTGATCTAGAACTTGGATTGAGACAAACTTACAGTCATTGGAAATATTTTGTAAAGCAAAAGACGATGGTATCCTTTTAAAAGGGATTCGAGTAGGTTAAGGAAAAGCGAAATTTTATACCCCATCCCTAAAAAGGGTACTTAGGGGGTTGGGTGTGTTACAATATCATTACATATAGATAATTTTGAAACTCATGTGGCTTTGATTTTGTGACCATGGACATTGTTGAAGAGGCATATAAAATCTTTGAGATTTTCAACAGATACAACTTGGAGGGTAGACTCTTGACAGTCGACAAGGCTACTCTTCAAGCAATAATGAACATTGGTCTCACAACCTATGAGAGATCGCATATTCATTGTGTTTGTTGTCGTAAGAATGGACATGATGCAAAAACATGTAGGATCCTATGGAAGAAGATCAAATACAAATAGGAAAAAAAGGAAGGAAATGGTAAAGATCCTAAATCTATTCAATTTGTTATTTCTCATTGTAATATTGGTATAAATGAATATTTGTGTAAAACTTCATTTTCTTCTTGGAGAGATGATTGGTTTCTTGATACTGGTGCAAACTACCACATGACTTTTTGGAGAGACTTCTTTGAATAATTGAATGGAAATGTAGACGATGCAATAAGCTTTACAGATGGATCTAATATCAAACCTATGAGAATTGACATAATTAGGCTCAAATTGTCTGGATTCTTGGATTTTCTTTTGCATAATGTTATCTATCTTCCTGAGTTGCAAAGAAACTTGCTATCTCTTGTGCACATTTGAAAACAAGGCCATCCCATTCACTTGTTTGATGGAAAATTTGAAATAAGAAGGTATTCCAACAACATGGTCATCATGTTAGGATGACAAATTTTTGAAGTTGAAAGGGACATTTGCATGAGCACTGAATTTTGCATACCTTTCTCACCATGATGAAGGTACATCGTCTTCCAGTCTTTTGTGGCATTCTATATTTGGGCACATCAACTATGATGGTCTTCATATGCTGAAAAAGATGGTGTTTCTGGTTTTCCTACCATTCTAAGGAATTTGTAGCAGTGTGAGGCTTGTACCTTTGGTAAAAAATGTAGATTTTAACCTTGTACAATATTTTACTGCAAACATATTTTCAATAAAAGAACATAAAACATACAATGGAAAATACACAAATTACACAAAGATTTTTCCCTTGGAAACCTAAACCGAGAAAACCAACATATTCTATATTCATTCATAGTGATACATTGTTTACAATACAAAATACATATAGGAGCCAGAGACATCCAAAAACCTAAGCCAATGGCCTGGATTAGTCAACAACCCTAATTCCTTAACCAAAAAAATAAAACCATCATCAAAAACCATGTGACAAAAAACCGCCCAACAATGGACATGAAATTCAAGGAAAAAATGCGACACGTTTCTCGAGGAAAAAAATTATCATGGGCGCTACCCCTGAACCCTTGAAGTGGGGGCCTCACGCCCCCCCTCCCCCCCCTTCAAACCTCCCTACGTGCCCGACGAAATGTATCAGACACTATTTCTAGTTGTGAAAAGAATATAACACATACCCAACATTCTCCCACTTGTTTTTTTATTTGGATACAGGGGGTTACAGGGTTACATAGTCAACAATCCAGGGAAACAATGCCCATGGATCCTCTACACCAAGAGAACTTCTCAGTGCTCACATATTTTTTTAATGAATTTGTAACATTCTTCAAAGTTTCCACCTTCATCAACAATACTTTCTTTTCTTCAACCATGTCTCTCACAAAGTGATATTGAATATCCATATGATTTGTATTTGAATGCCAAGTCAGGTTCTTCGCCAGAAAAATTGCACTTTGACTATCACAATCTATCCTTACAACTTTTTTTACCAACCCAATACCTGAACACAATCTTTGTAACCATAATTCTTCCTTACTTGCATGAGTGGCTGCCATGTATTCAACTTATGTAGTTGAAAGTGCCACTTCAACTTGTCTTTTGCTCATCCAATTGATTTCTCCTCCAAACAAGTTAAACACATACCCGCTTGTAGATCTCCTACGATCCATATCTCCAGCCCAGTCTGCATCCACAAATCCATGTAGTTCCAACACTTTGTTCAATCCTGGCCTTCCTTGGTAGCACAATCCATAGCTAGCAATTCTATGCAAATACCTAAAAACCATTTTTATTGTTGTCCAATGATCCATCTATGGTTTTAACATATACCTGCTCAAAACTCCCATTGCATGTGCAATGTATGGTCTAGTACAAACCATTGCAGACATCAAAATTCCAAGTGCACTTGCATATGGAACATGAGACATGTCCCCCTCCTCTTCTTGTGTCTTAGGACACCGATCCACATATAACTTTACACCAACAAGAATAGGGACCTTGATCGGTTTACATTTCTACATATTAAACCTATGCAATATTGTCTCAACATATTTTCTATGATTTAACCAAAGTTTCATATTTTTCCGATCTCTTTTAATTTCCATGCCCAAAATGAAATTTGAAGCACCAAGATCCTTCGTGTCAAATTTAGAGGAAAAATGAGTTTCACATCCTAGATAATCTCCTTGTTGTTTCTTATCAACAACATGTCATCCACATACAAGAACAAATAAATCAAATGATCGCCAATTAATTTAAAATACACACAATTATCCTCTTTGTTTCTTGTGAATCCAAGTCCCAACATATAAGTATCAAATTTTTGATACCACATCCTTGGTGATTGTTTTAAACTGTACTGGGATTTTTTCAGCTTGCATACCAGCTCCTTCTTTCCCTTCACAACAAATTCTTCTAGTTGCTTCATATAGATTTCTTCTTCCAGATCTCCATGTAGGAATGATGTCTTCACATCCATATGTTCTCCTTCAAAATCAAATGCAACAACAACATATAACATAATTCTTATAGAAGTTAACTTGGCAATAGGAGAAAAAATCTCACCAAAATCAATTCTCTCAACTTGGGAATAACCCTTTTC
This sequence comes from Picea sitchensis, assembly GCA_010110895.2. Taxonomy (NCBI): domain Eukaryota; kingdom Viridiplantae; phylum Streptophyta; class Pinopsida; order Pinales; family Pinaceae; genus Picea; species Picea sitchensis. The sequence goes on along the minus strand of SNQJ01S0013297.1, from coordinate 132,980 downwards.
TACTAACCGAGATTTGTATTTCTCCACTTTTCCTTCTGCATTCAACTTCTTTTTAAATACCCATTTGTTTCCAATGGACTTTATTCCAGTCGACAACTCCACTAGATCCCAAGCTTCATTATTATACAAGGCTCCCATTTCTTCATCCATGGCCTTTTTCCAGATCTTTCCATCCTTTGAATCCACTGCCTCCCTGACAGTTCTAGGATCATCATCAGTAATAGACAAAGAAAAATTTGAATGAAAATTAGATGGAGTATACCTTTCCGGTAGCCTTCTTTCTCAAACCGATTTCCTCAATATTGTAGTATGAGGATCTTATTCTTTTGATTCTTGTTCTTCTGTAGAGTCTGATTCATCATCCTTTAAATCAAACTCTATTGTCTCTGGTTCTTTCTTACTTGGTAGGACTTCTTGTTTAAAAACATCTTTCATTTCTCTAAATACCACGTCTCGGCTATACACAACCTTCTTAGTTCTGGGTTCCAAATCTTATAACCTTTGAGACAATATTTATACCCAATACAGATACACTTTTCATCCTTCTTATCTAGATTACTCCTATTTTCCTTTGGAACATGACCATAGGCCTCACAACCAAATACCTTGTGATGTGTGAGAGAAGGTTTCTTACCAGTCCATACCTCTTGTGGAGTCTTGTCATCTAGCGCTAATGAGGGTGATTTGTTGACTGGGTAACATGCATTACCTACTGCCTCTGCCCAAAATTCTTGCCTTAACCTGACACCACTAAGCATGCACCTTGATTTTTCCATCAACGTCTTGTTCATCATTTCTACAACTCAATTCTGTTGAGTTGTATATGGAATAGTCTTTTGCCTTACTATACTGCACTTCTTACAGATTCTTCAAATTCATTCTCGAGGAACTCTTCGCCATTATCTTTCCTCATCACCTTAATTATTTTCTCTGTTTGATTCTCAACAAGAGCCTTAAACTCTTTAAACCTGTCAAAGACTTCAGATTTATTCCTAAGGAAATATATCCAAGTATTCTTCAAGAATTCATCTATAAATGAGACAAAGTACACAGATTTTCCCAATGATGGAACCGACACAGGTCCAAACACATCATTGTGAACTAGCTATAAAATTCCTTCTGCCTCATTGCACTAGAGGGGAATCTTACCCGATTATGCTTCCTATATACACAATGTTCACATAAATCAAAATCCAGAGAGAAGTTAGACATGCCTTCAACCATACCTTTACCGTGTAGTAGTCAAAGACCCTTCTCTCCGATATGCCCCAGTCTTTGATTCCACAACGTAACCTTTTCTCTAGAGACTGTAGAATTTCTTTCTTCTTCAACTCCAATATCAGGAAAAATGGAACTATTACACCCATCACTAATAGTGCTTCCTTGCATATTATATAGAGTTCCAAACTTAACTCCCTTCAGCAACACCATTGTTCCTTGAACCAACTTGCAGGTTTCCTTTTCAAATATTGTTTTTACCCCTGCATCGTCTATTTTTCTTACAAAAATCAAATTTCTGGCCAATCATGGGATGTGCAGAACACTAGGTAGTGCTCTAATCCTTCAATATATGAGCCTCAACTTGACTTTTCCTCGACCTATGATTCTGGTTGTCGATTCATCACCTAGGAAAACATTACCTCCATCATACCTTTCATATTTAGAGAACCACTCCCTATGGGGATTCATATGAAATGATGCACCTGATTCAACCAACCATGCCTCATTATATGCATGTGTGATTGAAGAATCCAAGTACACATCCCCTCCTTCCTTGGAGGTCTTTTCTTCTGTAAAAGGAGATTCTTCAGATCCCTTATTTTTCTCAACTTTGGATCTACACTGCTTCTTGTAGTGCCATTCTTTTCCACATCTCCAACATACCTTTACAAACTTTTCGAGAGAYAGAGATCTTCCCTTATACTTAGATCTCTCACTTGAGGACTTAGATCTCTCACTTGAGGACTTAGATCTATTTCTTTCCCAGGATCATCCTCTTTCAAATAATGCATCTGTGCTTTGTCCTTCCATGTTCTTTTGTCTCATCTCCTCCGACAACAAGGATGAGACCACTTCATCAAAATTCAAGGAAGTTTTATTACTACCTATGGCCACAACCAGACTATCCCATGAGTCTGATAAAGACCACAGTAAACTGATACACTTATCTTCATCTGGAATTTTAATCTCAATAGATACTAACTGAATTACCACAGTATTGAAGGTGTTCAAATTCTTTGTCACCGAGTCTCCATATCTCATCCTCAGGTTATACATCTTCTTTCTCGGGAATAGTTTATTTACTATGGACTTAGACTGATACAACTTCTCCAACTTATCCCACAAATATTTGGTTGTAGCTTCCTCTAACACATTCAATAATATTGAATCTAAGAGATACAGTCGGATTGTGCTCTTCGCCTTCCGATCCAACTTTTTCTAGTCATCTATTAAATTTCATGTAGGTGCAGTACCTGGATCCACCACAATCCATTGATCTATGTCCGCCAACAGATCTTCCATATTGAGCTTCCACATCTCAAAAATTTTCCCATTAAACTTCTCAATCTCCATTTTTGAATTGCTCGCCATTTCTTTTCACCTAAAAAATAAATACCACGGATCTCCTACTATAACAAGGTTTATCACAGTCTCGAGCCAAACCCTTGACTACAAAGGCATCCCCCTGAAGCCAACAAAGCTCTGATACCAAATGTAGATTTTAACTTTGTACAATATTTTACTGCAAACATATTTTCAATAAAATAACAAACAATATACAATGGAAAATACACACATTACACAAAGTTTTTTCCCCTGGAAACCCAAAACGGGAAAACCAACATATTCTATATTCATTCATAGTGATACATTGTTTACAATACAATATATAGGATCCAACGACATCCAAAACCCTAACCCAATGACCTGGATTAGTCAACAACCCTAATTCCTTAACCGGAAATAGAAAACCATCGACAAAACCCATGTGCCGAAAAAATTCCCTACAATGGACATGAAAATTGAGACAACACAAAAACCCCCCTCAATCCCACCTGCACACTCAACGTAAGGTAGCATTGCTAGTCATGTAAATAATATAACACATACCGAACAAACACAACAATCATCATTTTCATGATTCCACTTCAAGAGAACGTAGAAAGCTACAGTTGATACAATCTAATTTGTGTGGCCCTATGCTTGTTCCATCTACCTTTGGTAATAGATATATCATGAATTTTATTTTATGGCGACACTAGGATGTTTTGGGTTTATATGTTGAAATAGAAATCTCAAGCATTTGAAACTTTTAAAAATGTTCATCTATGGATTGAAAATGAAGCTCAATCTCGTATTGACATTCTTCGTACTAATAATGGAGGGGAATACACTTCAAATGAGTTTGAAAGCTATATTCTCCAATATGGGATCAAGCATCAAACTATTGTTCCATACAATTCTCAGCAGAATGGTGTAGCAAAACAAATGAAGTGATACTCTTGAATATGATACGTTCAATGTTATTTTTCAAGAATGTGAAGTTGATGTTTTGGAGTGAAGTAGTTGTATGTGCAATGTATGTAAGAAACACAGTTCCATATCATTCTCCTAGGAAAAAGACTTCTTATGAAATGTGGTATGGTCGCATTCCTTCGTCAAGGCATCTTAGGTTTTTTTATTCCACCTACTATGCCTTAATTTCTAAGGACTAAAGAAACAAACTTGGTTCAAGGAGTCAAAAGTGCATCTTCTCGGGGTACTCAAATACCACCAAGGCATACCATCTGTATGATGAGGTAAACAAAAAGTTTATTCTTTCCAGAGATGTAGTTTTTCTTGAATCCACTAAGAATGAAAATAATGTTGAATGAAAATTTGATCATCTGGACAGATTCACCCATGTAAAGACATATCATGAGTTTGATGATAAGATTCCACATCTTGAAGGGGGGATACCTATCTGGATCAATCTCTAGGATCTCCTTTTGAAGTCCCTCCCCCTCTTGAAGAAGATCCAATCACTTCATCAAAACATGGTGTTCAATTGGATGATGTGATTGAGAGGATCGAAAGGATTAACCTTGATGTGAATGCAACACCAACTCAATCAATGGAGAAACCTGGATCATCTCAAAAAGGTCCACCAAAGTGACTCTTAAAGACACGTGAAAGTGTTCATCCTAATGAAGTTGGAAATACAGGAACTAGAAGTTCTACAAGACACGAGGGAGGTGATGTAGATAATTTAGATTCATGAGATGTAAATGATATGGATGTTTCATATGATTGTGAATTGAATTTATCTACTAACTTTGAACCAAATTCCTTTGAAGAAACGACTTCTCATGATGAGTGGAAAGAAGCCATGCAGAAGGAGTATGATGTTCTCATCAATAATGGGACATGGAAGTTGGTGGATCCTCCATTTGGATTAACCAAACCAATTGGCTACAGGTGGGTCTACAAGAACAAGTACAAATCAGATGGCTCACTTGACAAGCATAAGGTGAGGCTTGTGGCTTAATCCCAAAATGGGCTACCATTTTTGCATTGTTGGCTTTGGTAGCACATAATAGGTGGAAGATTCATCACATGCATGTGAACACAACCTTCTTGAATGGAGACTTGAAGGAGAATGTCTACATGTCTCAACTAGAAGGATTTTTTGTGAAGGGTCAAGAACATAAGGTATGAAAGCTCAAGAGAGTTTTAAGGTACTTGAAGGGAACTCAAGACTTTGGGCTCAAATACTCTAAGGTGGAAGACTTCAGACTAGTTGGTCATACAGATTCAAACTTTGATGGGGATAAGGAGAATTCAGGATACCTCACGAGTCTTGGATCAACAACTATGTCTTGGAGATCATGCAAACAATCTGTTCTAATAGATTCCACTACAGAGGTAGAGTATATGGTTGTTGTAGAGGTGAGAAAGGAGATTGTGTGGCTTAGGAAGGTGCTAGAGGATTTACAAGAGAAACAAGTAAATGCTACTCCACTTTTGATTGACAACACTTTTGCAATCAAGTTGACCAAGAATCCTATATTTCATGATCGAACCAAGCACATCAACACAAAGTACCATTTGATTCAACATCATGTAGAGGCCAAGACCATTTGGCTGATACATTGTTCCACAAGTGAGAAAATTGCAAACATCTTCACCAAAGCGCTTGGAAGAGAAAAGTTTAGAAAGATGCTTGGACTTACAAACACCCCTTCATATTAAGGGTGGGATGTTAGATACCTAATCCTTGGGATTATGGTATGTTATAAATATTGTTTTAAAATGTTCATTCTTTCCAGATATTTGATTTTTCTTAAATTCACTAAGAATGACAAGACAATTGAGTGGGAGATTGATCATCTGGATAGATTCACCCATGTAAAGAAATATCATGAGTTTTATGATGAGATTCCACATCTTGAAGGGGGGAATGTTAGATACCTAATCCTTGGGATTATGATATAATCGTAAATATTGTTGTAAATATTAATTTAGGAATATGAAGAGTCATAGATGAATGTCAAGGGTCATCGAAGAAGAAGAAATCAAAAGTCATCTCTCAATTTATTTATGTATAGCTCACATCAATAAACATTTTTAATGCATAGAGTTATTCATCTCTGACTTGTCAAAGACGAAACTGTTATGTTTTAATACAACGACGTGGAGAACTAATTCCACTTTGTCAGTGTGATGAAAATTGGGTCGGCCCCCTCTATATCAATTAACCTATGGCTAAAATTCTTAAAATTGTAATCCTTATTAAAACTATTTTATGAGATAGATGCAAAATAATTCTTATACTAGAAGGCAAAATAAGAACCGCTTTGAAGTTAAACTTTTAAATTTGATGCATCATCATCTAAAATAAAATAAAACAAGTGTTGCATGGCAGTGTATTCCCTATTGGTTTGGGGATGGAATATTCAAATGCTTGGACATTTGCAATGTTGATTATTACATAGATCGACCCATTGGAAATTGGCTAGGGTTACAAGGAATTCATGGACCTAACATGTAAGAAAAAGAATACGTCTACTTGCAGATTATGTACAGAGATGTCTACAGAAATTGCATCAGTATGCATCGATATTGTGCATTTTCCCATTGTCTCCTCCACATGGATGATCAATTCTACCTAGTAATGTAAGATAGTGGCAACACTAGGAATGTATGGCTTGAAGAAGATGCATTTTCCCAAAACCTTAGCATGGTTTTCATGGTTATCATTTTGACATTTTGTCATATGAACATTGAAAACATTAGTTAGATGATTTTCAAAGGTTCAAAATAGAGAAAATGTGATCATATTCATTCCTTGATTTGTTGTTGACTTTATATTTGGTGGTTGTTGTTATTTATTTGATCGACCATGAATAGGTTGTTGTTACTTATTTGATCGACCATGAATAGGTTGTTGTGGATATGAAAGTTAATCATCAAGGATTTACTATGATTCCTAGTTAGCATACATATTACCTGCAATGGTTTATAGTTACCAGTTGGTAGTTAGCAAAGGCAATGATAGGTCAAGACTCAAGTTTGAAAATTTCACCATAACATGAAAAAGAATGGTGGTGATTAGGCACACCGTCCAATTCTTTGTGACACAAAACTAATGAAAAACTTCCTACCTAAAGAATTATAGGAGATGCAACCATAAAGGAAAATTTTGGGACTAGTTTGGGCTTCACTGCTTGATTTCCTCAACAAATAGAGAAGACTACCATACATATCAATCATCATAGTTTTACAATGTACAAGAGTTGAGGCATATAACTTATTCCAGGAATGTTTTTTTTTTTCTCATTTAAGAATGTTACTTATGTTGCATTAAGAATCAAGAATATATGTACATCAATATCGTTACGAGCCCCTGACTTGAATAATATCTATGTCTCTTCTTAGACTATCAAATATGAGAGTCGACATCAGTAAAAAGAAAATGAATGAACCAATTTCCATAATGGGCATGTAGAAAGTCCAGTCAATTTTCCAAGCTATATACATATTTATCTCTTGTTTGATGAGAATTCTTCCATCCATTTTGTATGGGAGCCACAAATCTTGTGCTTGTAATATCTACCCATTCACCTATCTTAGTGAGTGGATGATCATGGGAAAATAGATCACATAGGGTCTAAACTTGTGATATGATATTTGAAATTGTGGTTGAAGATGAACCTGGTAAACAAGTTGCAAGTGAAATAATGATTCTTAATATACAAATTATCAAGTGTAAAAATCATACATTATTTGAATTACGTGGAGTAGCAGGGAAATGTAACTAACATAATCAAGATACATTGCTTTTAGAAGGTGAATATGTGCCAACAAATAATACCAATGATGTTGAAATGAAGATCAAAAGAAAATCATAGCATGGTAGTAAATTATTGCAGAGCAACATTCAAGGATAGATGTTTATGGGGAAATTCATCATATTATCAAGAGCATAAAGTTGCCAGAAAATAGGTGTATCATTCCTCAATGTATTCACCATTTAGAGCCTTAGAATTGTGTGTTATGAATTTATATAGAAGCTGTAAACTCTTCTCCAAAAATAGAGCAATAAAACCCTTAAAACAATTCTAACATTTAACCCTTTTGTGTGGATATGATACACCTACCAACATATTCCTAGTACACTTCAAGGAATCCAAGGGCTCTCCATACGAAACACGGTTTGAACGCCCATATTACAACCTTATGTATTGCATAACATGTCCATTTTGTAGATATCACTTCCCAAACTGATATAACTGCCCAAACTGATATCACTGCCCAAAGGGAAGTATAATGGTTATTGCAACATGAAGAGATGTATCACTGTCTTCAATTCTTTAGAACCAATTTTCTTTGTTTCAGAACTAGGTGGGATATGGTACTCTCGATAATCATGTACATATGAATATTCAGAGGAAGGAAATGAAACAACATTGACATCATTACAAATTGATGATATCTTATCATTGCCACTAGTGCTTTCATCTTCCAAAGCAGTAAATTGTTCTTTCTTGTCTCCTACTCTGGTGTAAAAAATCTCTAGGGTGCTGCAACCAGACATTTTTTTTATGAATTCCCTTGTTTCTGGATCTTTTATTTTATTCTGGGCAACGGGATGTATAAGATGAAGAAGGCATGCAATTCTATTATGGGCAGCAGGTTGTATACGTTGAAGAAGGAAGCCAAATAATCATGTTATTCTTCAGCAAGAAGGCGGCCAAATAATCATGTTACTCTTGAGCATATCCATAAAGGAAATGTTGAGTAAACATTAATAAAACATTTGCATAAATGCTAAGGAAACTAAAAATGGAAATAATTTAACAATGAGATGACATCAAAAGAACTTACGGATGTTACTTTTCTACAAATTATGTGGAGAAGGAGAACTATTTCATTATTGGTGCTAGCTTGTGACCCAAATTGGAACCTATGATGCAGAGGCAAATGTGCATAACATCCTGTATCTTTTCAAAATTCCGTTGGAAATATGTAAGAGCATTGATATGATAGTATTTCCTTGTCGATTCTATTCTAGATTCAACAATCTTATGTTCTTCCATTCTACCTTGTCATGGTACTGTACGCTTAGATATTGATCTTGTTAGTTGAGTTGTACAATTAAGAAAACAACAATGTATATACAGAAACTTTATGCATATGTTGATTGGGTAGCATGGATGGAGACATATCAGTCTATTTCGTTTTTTGTCAGTGCATTTTAATGCATGATAGGACAACCTGTAAAGTCAATGGCAAGTTACAACCATTTTGCAAAGATAAGTTGGAAAAGAAGGATGAGTTAGAAGAATACATAAGAACTTGGTTGATGCACCTTTTTTTTTGTTCAGTTGATATGTAGTATGACACTATCCTCATTTAATGTAAATTTTCTATGCACACGAAAGTCGTTCAGCATGTAGACAATGTTTTCTTTTTTCTGTAGGTATATTTCATATGGAAATTTCGTCAGGGCATGAAGTACATCTTGTAACACATGTTGTCTAATTGTGCAATGTGAAATTGTGTTGTTGAGGGTTAGGATGACAACATTGAGGCAATGCCTATATATGTAAGGGCATTTATGATTGCATCGTAGACAATCAATTGTGCCATCATTTATGAATGCGGAGGGAGAAGAGAGAGAGTTACATCTGGCACATACAGGCTCGAATGGGGTAGAGTATGCATTTTTTGTTGCTAATACACCCTCGACATGCATACATGAGCATAGTAGTTAATATATCGAACAATATAATATATACATGTACAACAAAAAAATCTGTATGGAAATTGCTTAAGTCAAATTTTATGTGCAAATTGTGGATGGAGTTGATATGTATACTTACAATAGTTGTGGAGCTAGTTAGTTTCTTGAGATCATGTACTATGTATGTTCACAATTCAATTACAAATGTTGATTGCATTGTGCAAAAGATTCTTTCTTTCACATCTCTTTTCTTGGTTATATTTTTGAAGAGCATTATTGGAAATTTCCCTTTCTACAATTGTTGTTCCATTGAGAAAAACATTGTGCATAGGTGTCCACAATTCAATTACAAATGTTGATTGCATTGTGCAAAAGATTCTTTCTTTCACATCTTTCTTCCTTTGGTTATATTTTTGAAGAGCTTTATTGGAAATTTCCCTTTCTACAATTGTTGTTCCATTGAGAAAAACATTGTGCATAGGTGTCGAACAATTGTGAACCGCAAATACGGGAACATTATAATAGTTGTGTAAGCAGGATCTAATATATCACAACATGTGAAATTAAAGGACAAAACTAGGTATGGAGAATGGTATCGTTGCCTTGTCGTTGTCCAAATTGCCATGTTTTATATGGAGAATGTGTTGTAGACCCAACTTTTCACGCAGGTTTGTGTCCGGTATGAAATGATATTTCGAGAAAACTGATGGCACTTTTTCCACAACACTTGTTTCATTGAGCAATATAACCCGATCACAATCACCACGGTCGTATATTGTTTTTGGTAATTTATTAAAATTTTGTAATGGATATCCCACTACTTGGAAGTACCCTATGGACAAGTTGTGCATGGACACCGTGATTGCTATCATTGCTTCACAGGTGTTATGTCGGCCACAAGATAATGCATCTTATTTTTTCCCTAGTGCCAAATATAGCATAGAGAGGGATCAAAACATGGACTGTATGGACTGTCTGAGCACAATATCTTCCACAAACTTGATAGTGTTATGTACTGGAATTACTTCGTGAGGGTGCATGCATTTTAATTTTGAATCATTTGAATATGGACTGTATGGACAAGTTAGACCAACTTTTCTCAATTTTATTGTTGTGTCTGGTATGAAATGATATTTTGAGCAAATCGTAAGTACTTTTTTCCACAACACTTGTTTCCTTGAGCGAAATAATACGATCACAATCACTCACGGTCAAAGATATTGTTTTTGTGGTAATTGATAAAATTTGTAATGGATATCCCATTACTAGGAAAAAAATTCTACATGCTTATGGACAAGTTGTGCAGGATGTTTCAATGTGATTGTCATCATTGGTTGGCAGTGTTATGTCACAAGGCATAATGCATCTATTTTTTCCTTATGTACAAATATAGCATAGAGAGGGATGAATATGGATCAGCATGTGGATCGCCTCGAATATCTTCCACAAACTTGATAGTGTTATGTACTGGAATTACGGGTGAGGGTGGCATGCATTTTAATTTTAATCATTCCCACTACATCCATATATACAATTTGCTGCCAATGCAAAGGATGCTACAATTGGGGAAATTCTTATTTTTCAATATAGTTGATAGCATGAATCAATAAGAAGAAAACCCGTAAGTGAATACCTCAAGAGTACACATACATGACAGAGCCAAATGTGATCTTTAGGGTAGTTAGTTTTATTGTTTACTCTTGGGGCTCATATCTCGTATGCTTTGTCTAGCTTCACTCCATATGGAGTAGGTTATTGACCTCTTGTTGAAAGTAACCATTAGATGGAACCCGTTCCTCATTCGTGGATAAAATTGTATTGAAATTGATTTTTTTTATTCAAAGATATGTATCTTGGGAGGCTTGCTATAAAATTCGTGTAGTGTTGTTCATGGATTTCAGCTATGGGCCTCTATAACAAAAACACTATCTTTAGATATTAATATAAATAAACTACCAAATTATCATCCAATTAGTGCCATTTGGAATTAAAATTGTTTCCCTCAAGAGAATGTTGCAAATTTAAACTTGGGTGAGGTGCAACTAGATCTCAGCTTTAGCTCAAGCAGGTCTAGGTTCATAGTTCTAAGTTAGGTCATAAATTCAGTTTCTATTGATTTACTTGCATATATAGTGGGGCCAACATCATGTTTTGTTGTATTTGATTAGGAAAATAGTAGCCTCAATTACCTGATGTTCGTTGCTTACCTTACTTTTTTATTTTGTGGTTGGCTACTTTAGGCATCATTCAAAATATCTGAGTTTCCTCTTCTTAATTGAATGTTTATATTTGGCACGGGCCAACACCATGATTTTATGTATTTGATTAGGAAAATGGTAGCTTCAATTACTCAATGTTCATTGCCTATATTACTCTTTTATTTTGTGGTTGGCTACTCTACTCCCCATTCAGAATATCTTAGTTTTCTCTTGTTAACTAAATGTTTATATTTGGCACTAATAACTTGAATGTTTTTTTGGACAATTTCAGAAGTCTTGGATAAAGCGAGACAAAGGTAAATTGTCCTTTATGTTGTCTGAAAGAGAGTTGGATATTAAATGGGGAGATGATAATCAATATTGCATTAATTAGAACTAAACTGATATGAGAAATACATCTTTGTTTGCCTAATATTTCAAGTGTGAGGAAATCATACCTCATTTTAGCTTGTTTACCCTCCAAATGTTCATAGTTATTGAATTTTTCCCTCTTCAATTTGAGATGGTTTACAGAGAAGGAAGAGAAGAAGCATCAGAGAGAGACTGGAGAACAAGACATATTAGCTCTTAACTTTAACCAGATATGGTATTAGCTCTTAAATAGAAGGAACTTTAACCAAATCTACTACTGGGTCGTTGATCGAGCATGAGCATATTCAAATGCTTCTTCTTGATTCTTCTCTTCCCTGGATTCCACCGGTATTTTCCCCCTAAGAACCATATGTGTGAGTATCCCTGCATGCAGCTCACATGGAAAAGTGACATGTCTCGAAGTTCGAGAAAGGGGGGTTGCCTGGGTATGGAACGAATGAAAAACAGAAAAGAAGTTGTTACCGAAACAGAACCATTCTCACTTTTGAACCGGACCTCATGTTGCTATTGGGATGGATCTTGACCTCATGCTGCTATTGGCTTCATTCTTACATAACTATTATATGATAAAGGCATAGCAAGCCGGTCGGATTCACTTCATTAATTCATGGAGATTGGGAAATAGGTAGCAAGTAAAGTCGGGCAAGCAATCCTGATTTTTTTATGGATTAACACTAGTAGCAGAAGACACAAACCCATCGTCGATAGCAAAGCCAGTAGTAGAAGATCATGTTCACCAAGAAGCATGACCAACACAACCAAGAAAGTAGTGATTCCCCTCCCTTTCGCATCTTAATAGTTTGGTAACAACGTTAAGAATCCTGTAAAGGAACCTAATAGTTTTTCCCAATCTTGGGGAATTCTAAGCTACAATAGTTGTTTGGGAGCCCTTCCCTATAGCTAGGAGGGAGGGTCTTCCATGGGATACAATGCATACACCTCTCTCTTTCATTCAGGTTCTCGGTGGAGTTGATGTAGTTAGGGTCGAGAAGTTGTGATGCGTTGGTGAGCTCAAGCATAGTCTCCGAAAAGACACATGCAATACATGCAAAGTTCCCACCATTCATGTCGGGCTCCAAAAGAGAAGCAAAAAGTCATAAAACAAAAAATTTATTGCGATTAATTCAAGTAAACACAAATTACAACGAACTCTTTCCACTTCCACGTGTGTACCACATTGGAAACACATACATGTGGTCTTATCAATTTTGTGGCATGATAAGGTATTTGTAGGAAATGAGCAGTTCCATCCACGCTCCTGTGGGTTTTATCTCATGGGTCTCTGGGAAACCAATCCTCCCTTGAAGTGATAATTGTTACAGGTATCTGGGTCCCTAAAAAAATCTATATTTACAACAACAATGAGCAGGTAGGAGAAGCCCAAAGACATAAAAAGAAGAAGGACTACCTGACCCTGCACCACTAGCAGAGGTTTCACTAGTTTATGACCTAGGAGAGCTAACATCCCTCTGCTTTGTTCTAGATCCTGTAGCAAGGTCCTTTGTTCCGACCAGAAGTTGGGATGCACTCAGGAATACCAACCCTATTTTACACGGTGTTAGGATGGAAACATTGTATTTCCAAATGGAGTTGGGTGATCCATGTGGATATCGGTGGCCACCCACCTATTCCAACTGGCTCAAAACAATCTTCTGGCAATTTACTATTTTTAGCAGTTTTTTGGTTCCTAAACTTCTGGGGCCATTTCGAGGGCCTAAATAAAAAAAATTCAGGATTGAGCACCTCAATGATATCCAAAGACTCTAATTGATCCCCCAAAATTAATCTCCTCTATGATACCTTTCTACGGGGTCCACAAAACTGTTGGTTTTTCATCTTCTGGGGTTAGGGTTTTGGATTATCTTTGTGTTAAAAATGATTTTGGAGCCTCATTGTAATAATCATCTTCTTGTGAATGTGAATAGCCCTCACATCTCTTCTCAATGATAAGTTTCCACCATTCTAACGAGTCTTTCACTTTGTATTTCTATAGTTTTGTGCATTTCGCTTATTAATAGAAATTGTGTATTACTGTAGCTCTGTGTTTATGGTTATATGTTCGATATATATCTGCTATATTATTGGATATCTGATATATCTTTGTACATTTCTTTATTATATCTCCTCTCTCATTTCGTGTTGAAAATAATCTATATCAGTGGTATCAGAGCAAGCTGCTTTTGATCATTTTTTTCAGTGCATGTCCCCGGCGAGGTCTGAGTATAGCAAGTTAGGTCTCGAGCTTGTCTCTCTTGAGGACAATCGCTCTCGCACACCCAAGAAACCCTCGATGATAGAAGAAAATAAAAACAACAGAGGAGACGATTCTATTAATCTGTTGCTTGAACAATCTCTCACGCGATAGAGGGACGAAATGATGGAAAAAATTTCACACATCCTTCAACACCTTCTGATAGCAGCATGCTCATCTTCATCAAGCTACCACTTTGGAATAACCTCTCCTTTCAAGGTATAGGTTAATTTTGATATTCTCGTATTTGAAGGTCAGATAGATGTGGATGCCCTAGAAAAATGGTTAAATCTGCTAGAAGGTTATTTCTCTGTTCACAATGTTTTCAAAAAGGAAAAGATCACCTTCGCACTCCTTAAGGCTCTCCCCCATGTCAAAAATTGGGTCGAGCCGAATTAGGATTTTTTTGTGGATGCGGTCAATGAATAATATTACCCTGTTGGAAACTATGAAGACCAGTACATGAGATGGACCACGATGCATCAAGAGAGGGGCCAAGCAGTGTTGGAGTTCACCAATACCTTCCATACCTTACGCACCAAGCTAGGTATCAAAGACTCTGAGCGAGATTTGGTTATGAAATACCATGGGGCTCTACACAGATACATCCAAACTGAAATGGATTTTCTAGACATCTCATCATTGGGTGTTGCTTATCGATATGAACATAGTTACCAACTAAATGA
>SNQJ01S0013297.1:71692-110409 GCA_010110895.2 Picea sitchensis | reverse complement strand
AAAATCCCCTGGTACAACACCAATGAATGTCGCTCAAAACAATCATTGGTGTCCGAGATCAAAGACAAGAAGCCAAATCCTGATTCAGACTCTGATTCAGAAAATACTAGTAGAAGACATATAAGCGACACATACCCCACTGCTACTTTCGTGATCATAACAATTCAACTAGAAGAACCAGTAGATCTTGAAGAGGGGGAGCACCTCTTTCATTCAAAAAAGTGGGTGAAGGGGCCCCCATTGCATTTCATTGTTGATAGTGGAAGCTAGAATAACCTCATCTCATGAGAGGTCGTCAAACAATTGAGATTGTCGACAACACCACACCCACAACCATACAACATTGGGTGGCTTCGCCAAGGATGATATCTCTATGTCAACCAACAGTGTTGATTGTCATACGACATCCAACCCTTCAAGGATGAGGTACTATGTGATTTTTCCCCACTGGATGTCTGTGATATTCTATTGGGCCAACCATATATTTGGAAGCACCATGCTATTTATGAGTCTCGACCTTGTAGTTTCATTGTTACTCTAGGGGGTCATCTCTACAGGATACCAAAGGTAGTTTCGACTATTGTCCCACCTAAACAGTGTCGCAAGGTAGTATCTCATACTACAAAATTAAACTTCTTCACAGTCTGTTCAAAAGGTGAACAGAAGGACACTGCAACCACTACAACCTCGGTCCAAGAACCTTCTATCCAACAAAAGCAGGTCGACAAGATTGCAACAAAGCCCAAATATTCCTTCTGCACACAATCATCTCATGTATCCATACTGGTTAAAAAGGTCCAACCCTTCCAGCCACAGGTTCGTGACAACCTTCAAGCTAAGCAACATAACTTCTCCAGCAAGGCAAGCAACTTATTAAGGTTCAGATTCAGCAAGCGCTTTCCCCTCTCCCCTGGGATCTCAACGCAATGGAAACCATTTCTTTCTAAGGAGGGAGGATTGATCCAAGTGAATATCAATGGCCACCCACCTATTCCAATTGGCTCAAAACAGTCTTATGGAAATTTACTATTTTTAGCAGTTTTTCGGTTCCTAAACTTATGGGGCCATTTCAAGGGCCTAAATGATTTTTTTCATGATTGATCCCCTTAATGACATTCTAAGGCTTTGATTGAGCCCCCAAAATGAAACTCCTCGACGATACCTTCCCAATGAGCTATCATGCGCCCCAAACAAAGATCGTAAGCCAAAGTTACGCCCCCGAGAAGTTGATACACCAGACTACCCAAAACGAGGTCCACAAAACTATTGGATTTTCATCTTCCGAGGTTAGGGTTTTAGATTCTCTTTATGTTAAAAAGGCCTTTGGAGCCTCATTGTAATAATCATATTCTTGTGAATGTGAGTAGCTATCACATCTCTTCTCATAGATAAGTTGCCACCATTCTAGCGAGTCTTTCACTCTGTATTTCTACAGTTTTGTACATTTCACTCATTAATAGAAATTGTGTATTACTGTAGCTCTATGTTTATGGTTACATCTTTGATATATCTCTGTTATATTATTGGATTTATGACATATCTCTGTGCATTTCTTTATTATATCTATGCTCTCATTTCGTGCCGAAAATAATCTAGATCATTGGGTTGGCATGCATGCACCATTTTGGTCGTGTAGATGCAAATCACATCAATTACATTAGCTACAAATAGCTTAAAAACATCTACTAGAATAGTGAGAGTGTTTTCATGCTATACAATGACTTTAAACAAGGTTAGTATGTGGGTAAGCACTGCAATTTACCAAAATCTTGTTGGTAAGATGCCCAATCTAGTATTATCTCAAGCAATCCCAAGTTTACTCAGTGCAACAAAGCCCGACCTGTTTCCATTGCAATAGAGAAAGATTCGAACAAGGACCGCCCAAATGAGGACTTGATATCTTCACTTGTTGTGGTCTCGTTTTACAAATTTGTAGATTTTCCAGACCATGCATAAATGCACAATCCTCTGAGGGAGCTATGTGAATAATTATTAAGTTTTTGATTTCTGTTATTTTTTCCACTGAACTCTATTGTTATTGTCTGATTTGTTTGAAACTTGATTGTAATAGGGCAATGAGTAATATCGACTATTCCTTCATGCCCTTTTTTGTTGGTTTTACGTTAATCTCTGATACTTGTTACAATGGGGTTTTGGGGTGGCATAAACATATTTAACTCAGAACCAATAACTTTCAACATTTTTCAATACCTTGCAGAGCGTTATTGTATTTGATTAGATACCATGAAGGCCTTAATCGTTGTGGGAAGTTTTGGAACAAGCTTACGCCCACTTACTCTGAGCCTTCCTGAGCCTCTGGTGGATTTTGCTAACAAACCCATGATTTTGAACTAGGTTAACACACCACCTTTATGGATTTGATTGATTGAAATGGGAGTTTATGCACTTGGGTTATCAAATTTCATCAATATTTTTTTATTCATACTCGTAGATTGAAGCTCTGAAGGAGGTAGGGGTGGATGATGTTGTATTGGTTGTCAGTTATCAGCATGAGGTATGTTATTGTTGTATATTGAGTATGCACTTCAGTTATGAGTCCAATCTAAAATAAATTGTGTCTATTGTTTATGCCTGAACTGTTAAACGATATTATAACATTTATCTCATACACTATGTCCCTTAAGATGAACCAAATTTTAATTTTGATGTAAAATTGAAAAACAATATATATATATATAAAGCACATTTTTTAAAACTCAACAAGATCGTTGAAGTACGAAAATATTTACCTATTAATAGTTTTTTTTAATCTCTCTTTATGAAAATCTAATATCAGAGTTTGCTTATGGCTTACCAATCTAATATTGTTCAGCATTTCTCAGAAGGCATAATTCTGGCACCATAAGGCATCAATGTAAGTATATGTGGGGCACGAGACTCGATTCATAAAGCTTCTTTGCCAAAATTAGAAATCTAGTTTAGAAAATCTCTAACAGAAAATTGAAAATTAGTAGATAATCTTGATAGAAAGGACTTCCATTCATTGCCACAAATATTTATAGTTGAGTAGATAACATTGATGACAATTGTCATGGCATGCAACAAATTTGTAAGAGTCACGTTGAAGAAATGGAAGACAAGCAATGCACAACCCTTGCTTGAGCAATAGTGCACGGTTTGTTTTTGATAACCTCTACTTTTTCAGGTGGTAACTTTGGGAGTTCCTGGAATGTCTCCAAATGCTGGTGGGTTCGACACAACTCTCTGGGCATAGTCGTCACTATAAAGGTGATGCTTCTAATTTAAAATCTATAATTTTGAAAGCAATTTACTAAATAAACAACAATTGCTAGTTGCAAACAATGAATACTAAATACTAGAGAAGTAGGAAGCAAATAACAACACACTAATTAGGAAAGAGGAAAGAATGTAGGAAGAAAATATAAATTTAATCAATAAGTACTAATTCCTATTTTTGAAATCATTTGGGAAGCAAAGAGTAAATAGGTATTAGTAAGTAGTAAGCAGGAATGGAAACTTACTGGAATTTCAACCTTGCAGAAACAATGACAATGATGAATCAACCAATGAACCAATGATGAATAAACGAGATGAATGAACCAGTGAACCAACGATGAATCTATGTAGACATTGGTATTTCTATGATGGTCCCGCAACTCAATTGCCTTGCAAATGTATAAGCATAATCTTACAATGGTAAAATAGTGACAATGGCGGTGGACGCCCAATACTACCAAAATTCACCGCATACAAAAATCCCCTTACTTGTCGACTTACCCTTCAGATACATATCTACATAACTGAATGGACATAAATTGAATGATATCAATAAATAATTGCATTATGGGCTTCAATAAACTTAGATTATTGAACATTTCGAAAAATGCATTCAGTCAGGTTATATTTATTAATCTAAAAAAAAAACATCAAAAGCATAGTGAACATCTATGAACATTTAATATTCCGAAAACTTACACTATTTAAACATTAAAGTCATTTAATATGCCAAAAACCTAAGCTATGTAAACATTCAATATTCAACCCCAAACTTAGCATATTTATGCGTCTGGGCAAACTTAGGATATCTATGCAGTCATAAAAACAGTTCATAAAAAGTTGGGCAAACTTAGGATATCTATGCATTCATAAAAAAAATTGGACAATAAGAAGTGGAACATATGAGCTAATAGAATGTTTAATAAAAACAATTAAAATATTGAAAAAAATAATTATTGTACCTATACTATGTACAACATTGACAAACACATAAATTATGTGTGGTCAAAAGCAAACTAATTCAAAGTCAACCCTAAAACAAACACTAGAATAACAATTACAATTACGTAATATTCACAATGATACCGTGTGATTTACTACTAAATGATGTTTCTTAAGTTTGTTTTGAAGCGTTTATTAGTCCCTGCCTCCGACTAGGGACTATAGCTTTCTCACAGTGGTCAACTATCGTTGAATGCCTATTAACCAATGTTTTTTGCACAATTACTTGGTGCATTTTGTAATTTTTTTGCATGGTTTATTACTAGTTTCCATTATTCCAATTTTTTTTATAAAACTAATTTTATTTTCTTAATTTTCTTAATTTTCTAAATTTGTAAGTTCAATTTATCATTGGTTGAAATCATGTTGATTTGACTTTATTTCCCTGGTATGTGCCGACTTTTTAAACTATTTATCAAGTTTTAAAAAATATTTAAAAAGACAAAATTAAGGAGTGGGCAATGTAAAGGTAATATTAACAATACATAGATGCTTTGTGTGATTGTGCAGTCGATGCTCTGTGCACCACCTCTTCCCTCTCTGTGCACCACCTCTTCCCTCACAGAGTAAGCTAACTACAGAGAAATCTTCCCTCTTTTCAGTCAAAAAAATGGGTCTGAATCCGGCCATATTTTCAGGGGTAGCTTGAGTTTGTCATGGATCAAAGTTCCATGCATTTCAGATCCTTACCCCATGGGTTTTGCCCCATTTTAAACCAACCAAGATACTCAGAAAATCGATCAGACTTCTAGATCAATAAAAAATTCAAAATTGCATCGTCGAAAAACTTGCCAGAAAATTAACTCAGGAGGGAAGATTTCTCCCAAGTTAGCCCAATCCCTTCCCTCACCGCCTCAAAAGCTTATCCTCCTCCTCTTACCAATGTAAATACTATAACCTAAAAGGAAATGAAACCAAATCAAGTTGCTTGCTAAGGGCAATGAAACGACAATGAAACCTAAACAAGAACAAGAGGATTATACCAAACTGGAGCCGAACAACAAAAGAAGCGAGACTTGCCTTTGTGGAGATGAGGAGCTTGCTGACATCTTCTTCAGCTTTGGATTTCATCAAAACTGCAAGTGACTTACAATATGGTAACTCAAGGATGGAGCTATCCATGGTAAGTGTTCCTTGTATGGAACTCTTAGTATACCTTATTAGCACATAGCACCAGAAAAACTTGCAAGATTTCACAATGATACAACAAATGCTACCTTCTCTCATGCACACACAATATGAAAGAAGCTTAAAACAAAATTTATGTCCAAATATTCATAAGTTTCAAAATTTCTTACCTATCCATCTTATATTTGCAAAGTGATATGGAAGATTATCTGCATCAATGGAAGTGATCCTCTCTAAGATGCTCCTGCAGTACAGTTCATTCCAAACCAGTTAAAGCCAACCTACGTTCCAGGAAGGGTAGCACGACAGATAGACTTATGGAATTTTCACTGAACTTTATGCAGAGATCCTCAAGTTCATGAGCGTTCCTTGGAAAATGGAATTAATGTCTATCTCTGTAGTTTTATTCGAGGCTCATTGGGAAAAAATGGTAGCATTTTAATTAATATTCACAAGGTTTTGTACAATCTCTATCCTCTACTTGTCTGAAATATTCAGGTTGTAAGATCCTTTTCTCTGTTTGTGGATGATTTTGGCAGGCCAACATTATTGCAGGGCCAATGGAATTGGAACTCCCCAATCTCTGAATTATTGACTCCCACATAGTGCTTCAAGAGCTTAGGAGTTTTGGATTTCCAAAGATGTAGAGCCCCATCTTTGCCCTCAAAAATTCCACACAAACCCTGTTTTATACCTTAAGAAACCCAATATCTCCTCTTGACCCTTTGATTCCCATCATTTTATTGCTCCTAACTAGATATAATATGATAATATTACATTCTTCTGGTTGATAGTTATCCACATAACAAACTTGAGGGGCATTTGTTTTCTCATTCTGATTATAGTTGTAATGAAGACGGTCATTCAGGTCTCTTTGAACACTATCACACACATGTAGCTTGTTGTTTTTCCCAAACCCATGGGACTCCCCGCTTATTACTTATTAGCCTCTGTATTACTACTTTAGACTCTTCGTTGTCTGGTGAATTCTTGGTCAACCACCTTTGCTTCTGTGGGATGTTTTATTGGATCTTCCATGACTGATCAGTTGAACATTAGTGTGGGGGCAATCGCATTAGCTGGAAGCTCGCGGTGATCCCAAACCAAGTTCTTCCTTCCCGCTAGTACCTTTTGGGTGTTATAAAATGTAATTATGCTCTGGAGAATGGTGAAATATATTGTATTTTGTGGTGGCGAGAGAAAAAATTTGATGGGTTTAACATTGTTTAGGGTATTTATATCCTGTACTTTGGCACTAATGCGGGAGAAGAAAAGAAGGTAAGGTGGTGGAATGGAGTTGAGGGAAGGAATGAGAGTTGAAGTGTGCAACAGTGAGGATGGATATAGCGGGGTTTGGTTCCAGGGAGTTATCCTTGCTGTTACCGCAGATGGTCAACGTTGCAAGATAAAATATGATAAGTTTGTGACCCATGATGGAAAGCAGCTCGTGGAGGAGGAGGAGGTATGGCTACACAGTCATGTGAGACCCATTCCAACCTACATACCGTTTCCTCACCATTGCTCAGTTGGGGACGCAGTAGAATCTTGTGACACCGACTATTGTTGGCATGATGTCATCATCAAGCTGCTTTCCACTGCAGAGAAGGAGCTTTGGTTTGTCTACTTTCCTGATTCTTGCACTCTCAAGGCATATCCCCGCTCAGACTTACGCCCGCTCAAGAATGGGTTAGAGGAAACTGAATATTGGCCTCTCATGTTCTATTGTTAACCCTAACCATTAACATATAAGTGTGCTCCCATTTATTCTCGGTGAAATTATTCATAGAAGGTTTGGTAAACTGGTGTTGATTATGAAAACTATTTGAATAATTATGTTAGAGTAGGGTTTTTGTYGTACTCTGACAAAGTGCGTGAACTATGAAGATTCGTATCTGTGCAAGGAAATAATCCCAATCATTGAACAAGTAATTTGGKCTTTTACTATGGAAGAAACTCCTCCCACCCACACCRCCTCTCTTCTCATTACACAGACCCCTAATTTKGCTACTAAAATGACCAAAGAAACTGAGCTATGCGCCTGAGMTGRCCTTTKCTATGCTTTCTCTTTGAGGTGAATAAATAAATGTCTTCCCTATGCTCAAGACACTTGAGCCTTAGGTAAGCTTCGCTATGCATGAAACTCCTAGTACTAGACAAGTTCTTTAGGAAGATCACCTAAACCGAACGAATAAAGGTTCAGTTGATATTGTCTGTTCGTTGTACCGCTCCACCTTGAACGTTGGAAGTGATCATTTCCTAACTTGTAAGATCGTTCAGTGACCGTTGCCTAACTCGAAGGATGTGTTCTATCAATCAATACCATTTCAGAGGCAATATGTCCACTCTCCGACGCAATGGACCAGACCAGGCATGTTCATTTAATGCGATATGATGTGTCCCTCTTGTCTATGCAATGAATGATGATAAATAGAATCAAGGAGTCACTTCCATGGGCTAAGTGTAAGCCAAACGAATAAGGTGTTCAGTGAGAGTCCTCCAGGTGCTCACCATAAGCGAACCCATCATCCACATGCTCACCATTTCTCATTTCATTGACGATTGACATGATATGTCTACGAATAGATTTTGATGTGAATATATTTTATTATGGGGGCTATAGCTCTCATAAAAATAAAAATAATAATAATGTCATTATCTTATTTATCTCAAAGATTTATCCAAGTGTTATTATGATATCTAAAAAATATTTTTATTTTGAGCTTCAATTTTTTAAGATCTGATTTAATTTCTCTGAAAATGTTATATCATTATGATAAATAAAATAAATAATAAATTAAAAAATTCCCCGGTGGCTAGAGAAATTCATAATATTTCCATGAATGTGTATACAGGTCTACAAAGATGTGGAAAAAGCTACAGGCTGAGATGGATTAACTACTTTCTATCTGGCCTTTAACACCGTGCAAATTCACCTCAGGAAGAGAAATTAATCATACACTTACACACAATTGCCGGTAATAGGCTTATGATATTCCCATTACTACACCTCTCTACTCGTTCATTCTCAAATTTCTCTACTAGCAATTTGTTCACATGTGTCCCAGCTCTTCCTGTTATTGATTTTGGAAATGATTTTTATTGATGATGCTGGTGGTTTCAAATTGCTGCCCAGAATTATTGTAACTCTTGCATCAAGAGGAAGCCCAACTTGAAACACAAGCTCCCCTCCTCTACCGAAGCCAACAACAACAACAACAAAGAATCTAATATACATCCCACCATACAAGCAATACTTGTTCAGTGTCCGCGCATTCTCATGATGCTTATACATCGATTCACTCTACCAAGTAGATGGATGGCATGCCTGAAGAGTACATGTAGTCAGTTAATAACACCTTTAATGCAATCGCCACTGGAGAAAATCAACACTCATGTGTTCAAGACATACTAGATTTAAAGTATAAAGAAGTAAATGAGAAAAATATTCCAATTGATACGAACCCTATGAACAACCAACTAATTTCTTATTCTTAGTTGTGGATTACTTCTACTCACATAAATAACATCTTCTCTCAGACATTTACATCTTCGAGTCTGCGAGGAAAAAATCTTTCTTATAAGACTGCAAAATCATGGAGATGCGATCAGTTAATAGACTGGTGGAGAACATTACCACCTCATGAAGCGCCTGGCTCTACCAATAACGCTCTTGGTTGTACTACCACCATCCCTGCTCTTGTTGATGTGGTTGACTCGTTGAAAGGTAAAATTGCAAACCGTGGCTAGATCATGATTAATGAAAATGAGAATGAGATCCTCATTGACTATTTTGTCATCCACAACATCTTCTGGAATGAATGCACAGAGCGCTAGTCATTCACACTCAATTGCAGCGGATTTACTGAAGTTAATCCAACAACTTATACCAGAGCTCATAAGGTGGAATTACGCGAGACAACTGCATGATAAGACTGCACATCACTCATGCTAGTCACAGAACATTGATCAGTGCTTTAACATTGATTGCAAGAATCATGTAAACTTGAGATGCGATGTATTCAATTTGGGCATACCAACGTATATTAACATTCATAGGCAGAAGAGCTATCAGTTGCCTCGAATGGGAAGAAARYAAGTTGGTGATCAACGAGATTGCTCAAYGATTCCGAATGAAGAAGCCAAAGAAACACCAACTCCTACAATATTAGGAAGAGGAGGAGGAAGTGAAACGTTCGACATTGAGCGTGAAGCTRAAGCTGAAGCAGGCTAGGTTAACGTTTGGGCATAGAAACAACTTATCTAAAATATGGAATATGACATCTACGCTGCTTCTAATCTCAACCAAATCTATTATACATAACAAATTAGGAAATGCAATTCATTAAGCTTTTGTGTCCATCTCGTCCTTTGAAATTGACTTCAAAATTTAGGAATCTGAAATTTTAAAATCTAGTTTTTAAGTACAGATTGAATTCCTCCCCCACCAGATGTACGCCATTTGTTTACGTCCTCAATATATGTCATCTATCCTTTAAATTGGTATCCCGCATAACATTTGGCTTCACAATAAACTTTGAATTGTTTAATAAAGCAGGGACTAACTGCTTTGCAACTATTTTCCTTATTAAATTATAGTAAAAGACATTAGCATATAATTGTGTATGAAATATGCTTTTCAATGACGTTTTGAAAAGATTTTGTTGATTTGGATTAGTTCAACTCACATATTCTAAAATATTTTATTGATTTGGATTGTTCAATACGAAGATTTTAAGTATATTGTTTTGATTTTAAAAAGGTTGGGCTTAGCTACTTTACAACCATGTTTGTTATTTGTAAATGATCATATGTTAAATAAATATGCTTTAGTTTTTTTCTATAACATTAAAATAAAAGAATAATATACTTTATAGTAAAATAAATGAATAATATACTTTCGATAAAATACTTTCGATAAAATACTTTAGAGTAAAATAAAGGAATAATATAATTTACAGTAAAATAGGTTAATAAAATTTATAATATTTATAACCATTAATAAATTTATTATGTTAATTGTGTATGAAATATGCTTTTCAATGACGTTTTGAAAAGATTTTGTTGATTTGGATTAGTTCAACTCACATATTCTAAAATATTTTATTGATTTGGATTGTTCAATACGAAGATTTTAATTGTTTTGATTTTAAAAAGGTTGGGCTTAGCTACTTTACAACCATGTTTGTTATTTGTAAATGATCATATGTTAAATAAATAAAGTAAATAATAAAGTATAGAAGAAAATGAATTTTAATAAGATGGTTTGTTATTTGTAAATGATGCTCTCTTAAATAAAACAAAGAAGAAAATAATTTTTAATAAAATATTGTGTTAATATATTGATACATTTTGTTGTTATAAGTTAATTTATATTGTTTTAAAAAAATTAATTTTTAATAAAATTTATTATAATTTAGTTGATATTGATAATTGGTAATAAGGACAATGATTATAGGCTATCATTTGTCACTTAAAAGATTTTCACTTTTGGCAGATATCATATATAATGTCTATCTAAGTTAAATCCCAAAATGTTATCTTTAAGCATAATTATCAATGCAATATTAATTAATTGAGAATAATTATAATTATTATAAATTTATGAGTATATAAATCCCAAAATGTTATCTTTAAGCATAATTATCGATGCAACATTAATTAATTGAGAATAATTATAATTATTATAAATTTATGAGTATATAAATTTGAAATGTATAAATATAACACTATATAAAGTGTAACAACAAAAATGTCTTAAATCCCCATAGCTTATTGAAGAATGAATACATATTCAATATTTAAAATTTAAGCAATTTAATAAATGTTAGACATTATTCATCCATTCATATATTTCTTGGATCTGAACTATTTATACATTTAAAGTTTCATACATTTAAAATTTCAAGCTCTAGAATATGGGTTGATAATTGTTTCCTTATTCAATATTTAAAATTTAAGCAATTTAATAAATGTTAAACATTATTCATCCATTTTTAGATTTTAATAATAATATATGAACTATGTTTACATTTAAAATTTCAAGCTTTAGGTCACAAGTCGTTAACCACATCATCGCCAAAACTAGATAAAAATKATGTAGTATGAAGTATTCACTTCAACTTAGATCCATCCAGAAAACTAGAATAGTAAACTTGGTTGTAGTTTAATTTCTTTATAATTTGTTGATTTTTTTTTATTAAATATAATTATGAWATTATTCYAATAATTAATTAGAAAGTCTTTGTTATAAATCCAAGCATTCATTTATCACCCTATTTTGAAAGTAGAAATCTAYATTTATAAAAACAGATATTTATTTATTTTTGATTTATTAAATTTTAAAAAATCGATAATTAATTGGGATTTTTCTTTTGTGGGGCATCTCTATTATAAAAAAACACGTATTCTTGTAACGAAGCCACAACTAGCATAAGATATTTTTATCATCGAAAATATCTACCTTTTAGCTAAACCACAACTAACCACATGTTCATGATAGAGATTAAATCCAAATGGAAGAAACTTAATCCCTCATTCTACCACACATACCCATCCCTACCCCACAAAAGTAGGTGGTGGAAATTAAGGGTCAAAAGTTGGTGTGGAAATTAATGGTGTTAGTTTAAATTTAAACGGAAAAAAAGAAATATTAAGAATTTTGTTTAATACTCTTTAAGTTTAATTGGTCGATTCCAGGACTCATAGGTGAGGTTTATCAACCTTGCTTCTTACCCAACACGCAAGTAGACAAACGCTCATCGGAATGATTTAAAGTCCATCGTTGTTAGAGTAGATGTGCGCATTTAGTCAAATCGCAACCGGCAAACTCCCGGTGGTCGTAATGAGGGGTCCCTCTCGATTACTTGGGAAGAAAGCATTTCTTCATTATCTCAATATTTTTATTTAATAAATTCTATGTTCAAGTTGCTAGAAAAATGTAGAAGAAAGGTCACACCCTTATCACTTTGTGGGACCGTCATCTAGAATATTTTATACCTTCTTTTGCAAATAATCAATTAAAGCGGATAAGGTCTCCACTCTCGCTGGCTTTTGCGGACAAGTGGAGGCGACCGCCCTTCTTTCCAATGGGTGGCTGACAGCTAGAGAAATAGGTGAATGGGTTCCCCAAGGGTATGGAGGTCGGGTAAAAACACGGCGTAAAAGTGATAAACCTGGGTAAATTGTATTGTATAAATCAAGGGCCTGAGGTCTCCTCGGTTTACCCCGCTAGCTAGCAAACCCTCCCTGAGAGAAAAATGGAGGCAAGAAGCAGATCTAGCAGCGCCCCTGTGCTACCTGTCGCCTTTGCCTTGCAGAGATCCCAGTCTCCCACACGCCATTTCACTTCGCCTTCATCTTCCTCCGCTTTCAACTTTGCTGTTCACAGAACGCTCTCGCCTACTCGTGCTACCCTTGGCCTGGACAGATCGGCGTCGCAGGTTCGATCCGCAGGCCGTCCAATTTCACCGAAAGGCGGTGCCGCCATGAAGCCTATTCCCTGTGCTCCGCCTAGGAAGACGTGTATGTGTTCACCGACGAATCATCCAGGTTCGTTCCGTTGCAAACTTCATAGAAATAGTAATAATTCCTCTTCGTCTACTATGCATTCTCAGTTAAATGCGAGGAGGTCTGCCATGACGAATTCGCTTGTAAGGATCGGCGGTGTGGAAGGAGAATGGGTGAGAAGAGCCCTCACTGCTCTTATACGCCCTTCCAGCCACCACATGCGAAGGAGAGCGTCTTTTCAGCTGCGCCCCAGCAGGCTCTGCCATATGACCACGGCCGAAGATGTCTCTTGAAGCTTGCATCGGGTCGTCCCCGTTTTCAGATTCAGTTTTGGCCTGTTTCGCCGATCTTTCTCTGATGACCGACGAATACTAAAAAGAAAGATCGGTATGTGTAGTTGCAGAGTAGCGCGCAGTTTTCTTTTCGGCTAAGGACTTCGCCTTTGATTTCGCCTTTTCTGGAGAAAAAGCAACAGCAAAGCAGCGTTGCTGTTCTACAAGCGTTAATATTGTTTGGTAATATATTTGATCTACAAGCAATACTGGCTCGAGTCATCGACGCGATTCAGTACATGCCCTAGCCAGTCCAAAAAATAGAAGAGCAGCAAGAAATCTGAGTATAACATAATTGTAAATAAATAAATAATTTAATTCCATCTCTTCATTTTTCCTTTGGTGGCCGTCAATGGTTTCCTGTCAATTGATTGGAATCATCGATCATTCACTGCGTGGGACATTTTTCTCTTAAAACACATACATCTAACTATCTTTTTGCATAAAGATAACACCGTTGATGTTATGGGGGAATAACCGTAATCACAAACATGGTATATGTGTGCAACTTTGAACACAAGATTAACGTTATGTAATCGGTTAATAGATGCCATTACCCAGGCTGAAGTTGAAGGTTGTAATCGGTTAATAGATGCCATTACTCAGCCGGAAGTTGAAGGTCGCCGTAAAGTTTTTCAGCGACCCGTTTTTGACGCATTCTTTGCATTCGCTGTCCAAAACCCCTCAAGTTCTTTATTTTCCCTCATTCTTTGCATTCGCTGTCTAAAAGCCCTCAATTTCTTTGTTTTCCGGGTGCAAGCGCCGTCTGTCATGCTGCAATCGGACAGTATTTGTTTCAATCGGACAGTATTCCTTTCGTCTGAAAGGAATCAATGAACGCCGTTTCATTAATGCACACCATACAGATTTTAATTTTAATTTTAATTTTTAATTTGATCTTTTTTTCTAGCGTTTGTTTGTGCGTAGCAGGAGATGGTGTTCGTGTGAAGTCTCTGAGGTCGGCGTGTGATGGATTCGGTAGGAGTGGGTAAGTAAAATCGTCCAGCCTAATCTGTTATTAGTATTTTGATTTGAATTACCGGACTTTTGATTATGGATTTTCTGATATGTGACTCTGACCAGCAGGAACGGGATAGCTGAACCACTTTATCTGGACACATTGTTTAACCCTAAAAAAAGTCTCAATTATCTAACCCCACTATTGGACAGCCTATCCCACCCTTAATACCCAATAATAAAATTTAAACAGTATGACAGCTAGAAGCCTTATGTGAATACGGAAAAAGACGATCAAATTAAAGAAAATGGGGCATTCAACCCTTTTCATGATCATCGCGAAGGAGACAGCTCAACAACTTTCTCTAGACGCATTTGTCCCCACCCCCACAAACAAAGGCGTATTTAAACAAATTCTAAATAACCCCACCTTCCCTCGTAAAAAACCCAATTATCTGATCCCCTATTGGACAGTCTACCCCACCCTCAAAATCTAATAATATTAAAGTGAAACATCACAGAAGCTTCCTTTGAACGTTTAAAATACTCTACCTTAATGATGAAAATATTCAAAATGGGCCATTTATTTATGCTTTTTCTCTTTCGTAGCAAGTCAATGCCATGTGAGCCCCTGTCGAGAGTATATGCCATGTGAGCCCCTGTCGAGAGTATTTTGATAACGCAACCCGATTTCTAGAATCTTAACGGAAACGTGCTCCTCAAGTAAGGCAAAACTTACGGTACTCCTCGAGATTTTGAAAGCAAAGCCTACAATATCTCAGTTGTGAATATGTCAATTGTGTATTGTAAGCAAAGCCTACAATATCTCATCAGTATGTCAGTTGTGTATTGTAACTTGGAAATGTGTCGTTTTCAATGTCCATTCGGTGTAATTTGTGGTTGGGAGGAATGATTTTTATCCTCCTTCTTCAGGTTTTTTAGTTTTTTTATTCCTTCTAGTTTCTCTATTCAGATTCAAATTTTTGGAGTAACATGTTGTGCCTTTTAATAAATTTATAAGATGCTTTTGTTGTTTAGTCCCCAATACTCCGAAAATACTTGACCATCCTACTAACATTGATATTTGATGCCCTAAACCACATGTAAAGAAACATATATATTTGGTAAAAAAATTGTTGAGTCTCCAATACTCTGAAATGCTAGACCACCCCCCACTAACATTGATATTTGATGCCCTTAACACATGTAAAAAAACATATATATTTGGTTTTTGAGTTATTGAGATACTGATTATTGTTTAAACTCTTCTTAGCAAAAATAAAAGAAAATAGAAAAATCTATCACACATAATAAAATAGATTTTCAAATAGAGAAAAAAACAGCTTGAATAACCATTTTTTTTGTAAAATTTTCTATTATTCAATTATAATTTGTTATATATATTATATAATAAAATAAATTTCAAATACAGAAAAAACTTTGAATATTATATATATTATATAATAAAATAAATTTCAAATACAGAAAAAACTTTGAATAACAATTTTTTAATTTTTAAAGTAAATTTTTTTATTCAAATATTAAGAGTAACTACAAATATGTTTGTTGTTCCCCAAGTTTCAAAAGCAAAAAATGACTGGCAACCAATAACTAAAAATACCCATAGGGTCATAGCTGTTTTGCCCACAGAGGGAAACCAGATTAGAATTAAAGTTAAAACTATCACCAGATATGACCTTGAACAGCAAGAGGTCTTAGAGTCTAAATCCTGCAGCCAAAGGAGACCCAAAATGTAGACGCCCATTGGAAGATGGAAGGAAGCCCCACTACTTTGACAAGTCAGTAGACCATTGAAAGAAGCCCCACTACTTTTGACAAGCCAGAAGACCATTGACATGAGCCGCTACATCCTCCTCTTGAGCCTCACGCGCTCCAAATGACACCGGATCCGGGGGCTTGAATAACCATCTTGGTGCAAAGGCACAAATTAAATATGTTATCCAAAAACTTGTTACATAGTTATTGTTTAATTGAAAATAAGTTTACTTTAAAAAATTTAAATTAACCAAGTTTCAAAAGCAAAAAATGACTGGCAACCAATAACTAAAAATACCCATAGGGTCATAGCTGTTTTGCCCACAGAGGGAAACCAGATTAGAATTAAAGTTAAAACTATCACCAGATATGACCTTGAACAGCAAGAGGTCTTAGAGTCTAAATCCTGCAGCCAAAGGAGACCCAAAATGTAGACGCCCATTGGAAGATGGAAGGAAGCCCCACTACTTTGACAAGTCAGTAGACCATTGAAAGAAGCCCCACTACTTTTGACAAGCCAGAAGACCATTGACATGAGCCGCCACATCCTCCTCTTGAGCCTCACGCGCTCCAAATGACACCGGATCCGGGGGCTTGAATAACCATCTTGGTGCAAAGGCACAAATTAAATATGTTATCCAAAAACTTGTTACATAGTTATTGTTTAATTGAAAATAAGTTTACTTTAAAAAATTTAAAATTAAATTAAAAAAAAAAAAAAAAAAACTCACCATTTAAAAGTATACACAACTAAACTAAATTAAAAAGTCACAATTAAATTAAACTTAAAAACTCCAATTATATGAAATATATATAATAAATTAAATATTTAAAAAAAATTGTGCAATTATTATTTAAGTAAAAATTAGTTTAAAATTAAATTAAATTAAAAAAATTAATAAAATATATTTTAGAATAACCACAATAATAATTTATGTAGAGAAAATAACAATCATTTTTCCTAACCACCCTATATCATATATTTAATTTATATGAAATATATATAATAAATTAAATATTTTAAAAAAATTGTGTAATTATTATTTTTCCTAACCACCCTATATCATATATTTAATTTATATGAAATATATATAATAAATTAAATATTTTTAAAAAATTGTGTAATTATTATTTAAGTAAAAAAAAGTTTAAAATTAAATTAAATTAAAAAAATTAATAAAATATATTTTAGAATAACCACAATAATAATTTATGTAGAGAAAATAACAATCATTTTTCCTAACCATCATATATCATATATTTAATTTATGTGGAGAGAATAACCGTCATTTTTTCTAACCACCATATATCATATGGTTAACAAAATTAATACAAAATTTTATTAAACAAACAAACAAATAAATAAATATTAATTTTAGTTTTAATATTATATTATAAATTTACTAACATTTATATAATTATTATATGAAATGTAAATTATAATATTAAAAATAATTATATTTCATATTACTATTTTTTTTTGTCCAAGTCAACGAGTGACTAACCATACACTCCATCATCGAAGCGAGCATTATATTTCATATTATAATTTATAATAAAAATTATTAAATATTAATAACAAAATATTATAAATGTAAATACTAATATAAGGTATTATATAATATTTTTATTTTATTCTTGAATAGAAGATATTATAAAATATTTTTATTTTAATCTTAATTAAAGTATTTGCATTTTTTAAAATTATGTTTAATAAATTTTTACATTATTTATTATTATTATAAATTATATTTTCTATATATTTGTAATATTATATTATAATAATAAAAATATTAATATAAAATTATTCATTAAAGTTTAGGTTTGGGCTTAATTCCAGAGAATAAGAGATTTCAACTTAAGTTCAAAACCACTTGAACTAACCCTTGAAGCTATTAATATTATATTATAATATCTAAAATTCTAAAATTATATATAATTGTTATACTAAATATAAAACATAAATTTTAATAACAAAAATCAATATTAAACTTTATTAAATTAAATTTATTTTCAAATTATTTATAACATAGTATTATAACATGGTTTTAATATGTATTTCATCTTGAATTCAATATATAGAATAATAGGAAAATTGGTAACTAAAAAGGAGTTTGAAGTGCTTGAGATTAGGGTTTTGCAACAAACTACCATCTAGGGTTTGTCTCAGGGTGCCATGGAAACAATTGGAGGAGGGGGCATGGCTCCCTCCTACAACAATGTTTTGGCAGGAAGACGACAAAATTTCAGTGGCCACAATCAAGTACCACTAAATTGCGACAAAAACATGCATCCAACCAATGGAGGGGGAGGGGGAGGAAACCCTGATGGAGAAATTCAAAACAACGCTCTGGAAACTCATCACCAAAAGCAAACCATTCGAAGAGGTTCACGAAGATGTCTCCCCAAGACTGAAGAAACCCCCAAATACGAGGTCACCTTAACCAAAATTGGAGAATACATTCAATATATGTAGGACCATGCATTTATATGTAAATTCATGAGCACATAGACCACATAAAAGGCCTTGGTCTCATGGATCAAGCTGAACTAGAAACCCAAAGGCCAAGTAGATCTAAAATTAGGATCCAAAGGGTTCTTCACAACAATTTTCACCAATCTAGAAGACCGAGACATGGTTTTAAAAAATGATTCTTATTTTTCTAATTCGGTGAGACTATATCTTAGACCCTGAACATATAAATTCAATCTTGATAAAGAGGACTTTAATGTTGCACTTAGATGGATTCATATATATTCCCTCCTGTAGGAGATCCAAGACACCAAAATTTTGGAAGGTATAGGCAACACCCTTGGCTCATTTGTGAAAATATCAGAAGTCACCAAATAAGGCCATTACAGTTCATATGCCCGCATATGTGTCTACATGAATGTCTCCCATGATCTACCAGAATCAATCTGTCTAATTTATCAAGATATTGAATGCTAACAAACCATCAATTATGAACACATCCCATTTTGTTGTCACAAATGCCATGAACACAACCATCTCTTTCGAGACTACCCTTTAAATGCTCTACCACCACCAACAACGAATCAAGCCACAAAATATGCAAAGGGTTTTAAAATGGTTTCAACCAGGAGACAACCCAATAGAAGACCTATTGCACCCCAGAGCAATAGAGAAATCAAACCAACAAAAATTATGAGTTCTTATCACAAAATCTAGAGGAGCCCAAAAACAATCCATAGGAGGATGCCCATCAACAACAACCTTAGGAGCATGAACAGGGAACAAGCCAGAATCCATAGGAAAGTGCCAAACACCGAAAAACAATGAGCAGGAACTCCCTAGAGGAAATGGATCGGGAGGAAGACACGAGGGACGATGATGAAGACTGTCACACACCTCTAATTCCATTCACAATCATTTTTTTTAATATATACAAATCATAATAATCTAATTATTTCTTGTCGCATTTATGTCTAATAATTTCTTTTATTCCCACCTTTATGTTTCTCTTGTTTTCTTTTAACATATAATAGTCTCATTATTGTTTCATCATTTTATTATGAACGAGAAAACCATAGAGGCTAAATATTACATAGAATGTTCCTTCCAACTTCTTATAACTTCTTATAGTATTTTATACCATAAGATAATTGAAACAAAATTAACACTTAATGATTTAGTTCTTCACTATACATAGCATTTATAAATGCTATCTTAAGTCTCATTCCACTAAGACTAGGTCTTTGATAAACCTATATATAATTGTTTTTACTAGTAGGGACTATGTTTCATAATCTACTTGTTTATATATAAAGTCGTAATTATTGTAATCATGACCAAATGCCATGTATAATGGGTCAAATGTGTTAGAATATAATGGATGTGCTCGTTTTACCATTGACAATATCTCTATTGTCACCCAACCATAGGCCGAAGCCACCCTCCGAGCACCTTAACCTTGACAGAGAATCACTCCGGAAGCAAACCCTAGGCTAGATAGCCAAACAAAGTGTAGTGCACCTTTCCCCAAGAATAGCGCACCAACAAGAGCTTATCAGATAGTCCAAACCCTAACCAAGAGATAGTCCAAGCCAAACATGATCTGCTAGCTGCAGGGACTGCAATGGCAGCTCTCCTCAAACCTGTGCACAAGACTGGGCACTGCAGTGCGCACAAGTTGTTGCTCTGCAACTCTGAGACTGCCTGCTAGAATGAGAATTGGCCTCCTGTATTTATACTAATTCTGGATAACTGCCTGGGCCGACTTCTCATTCTGAGTATCTGTCTGTTCAGTATATATTATTATTTCTGGCCGACTTCTTCCCTTGGAGGCTAATAACCTAATATAAATTATCTTCTTGAGCCGACAAGTCTTCTAGGGTTATTAGCCAACTCATTAGGGTTTCTTCTTTCTTCCCGGAGTATTCTATCATCGTCAGGTTTACACGTGGAGGTAAATACCTCCCGCAACTACCATAATATCAACACTCCCTCCTAGCTAGGGAACTCTCCCTCCTAGCTAGGGAGGTATTACAGGTAATGGTCTTGAGCACAAAAACATACCATTCACCCGGTAGCATCAACATAGTTGTATAGACTAGATCGTGAGCACCATCATCATCATTAGTGTCATCAACTGCCTCATCTCTCGAAACCATACTCTATCTGAGTAATCAGACATGATGATCACTCCACAGAGTGATACAAGAACCATTCTTCTAATCTAGAAGAGTAAATGCTTTGAACCATTTTTCGTCTCGGAAATCTCTGTCCTTTGATTATCCATCTAACTGATAATCATTTCCAATATTGTTGATAGTCTTTAAGGCAATTGAAACAAAAATAGAACACAACTGTGTCTATCCATAGTAGTACACAACTACAATCCAGTGGTACACTACCACACCAAGTAACACACAAGTACTTGATCAACAACGTATAGTCACGAACAGTGAAACACATCCACCACAGTAGTATACATCTACTGTCATACAGTCTTCATAACAATCATCTGATATCAACCTGCATAGAAACAATGTTATGATATAAACTAAATCATCTCGGCCAATCTTTCAATCACATCTGTGAGATCTGAAAGAATATTTTCCATCAGAGTAGAACAATGAGATATCTGGACTATTCTTATCAAGCAAAGAAGAAGAATTGTCCTGTCTTCTAAACCTGGACCATTCCCCACCCTGGGCCATTCTTCCTACAGTAATCAAAGTGCACCCTAGAGAGAATGTATAAACACTAAGGAATGTTTGTCCTTGTTTGTTGAGCTTGGACCATTCCTCCTACACTAATCAAAGTGCACCTTGGAGAGAATGTATAAACCCTAAGGAATGACTGTTTGGACCATTTCCTCTGTTAACCACAAGAGGAAAAGACTGTCCTGTACCAACCTCCAAAACGGACCATTCCTCATGTTAACCACAATGAGAAATCGTTGTCTGGCGAGGCGGAACAGTCTTCTTGAGTAACCCTCAAGAAGAGAGACTGCCCTAGACAACTCCCCATGTTAACCACAATGGGAAGTCGCTATCTATCGTACATCAGAAATCTAGACCACTTCCCATGTTAACCACAATGGGAAATCGTCGTCCGTCAGAAATCTCAATCCACTTTCTGAACAGGAAAGAATCTGTCCAAGTTGGACTATTTTTCAATCTTGAAAATGAATGTCCTCAATAATATTTTCAATGCTCCCTCCCAACCTGGGAGTCAAATCTTCCTTTTTCAATAAGGAAGTCGTCTCCACGAGCTCCAACTTGAGTACACAAAATCTTTCATCTTTGATAGAATCTTTACCAAAATGTCTGCTTATCTGCTCATCTGTGGAGATATGTATTAGAGAACCACTTTCTCCTTTCTGGACTTCATCACGGATAATGTAATGCTTGATTTCAAATGTTGTACTTTGGTCTAGAACACTAGTTTTCTCCGAAGGCTTCATGTAGCTCTGATCAATAGAGTATATCTTTGTTGGAAAACTGGAACATATCCATGTGGCACTTCTTCTGTTATCATGAGATTTGATCTACTGAGTAATCATCTTGATACAATGTCTCTTTTATAGAAAATCTTCACCACACTTCTGATGTGCACTAGAGGTTCTCCACCAGGTTGTCTGATGTGTAGTAGAGGTTCTCCACCAAGTTGTCTTCTTCTACATGCATACAAGGGTCTCTTTCTGGTATGCCTCAAAGTCTTGAGGTTGCTCTTCATACACTCTTTATTTAATTTCTTTGGAGAACATTCTTTGCATTCATCTGATGTAGAACTCCAACTCATGGATGTTACAGATGATATAATGACTCATGTAGAGATATGTCTGGTTTATTGAAACAAGTAATAATCATAGTCTTCTCCCTCCAATTGGGAGAACCCCTAGTTTTGGATCTTGCAATGCTTGCATATATACATTTTTCTTCATTACAACTTTCAGTTCCTCTGCTTGATTTCTTTTGGTGAGTTCATATCGGGCTAGTAATCTTGTGATTCTTGATACAATGACTGGTTGTTCTGGCTTCTTTTTCTTTCTTGGAATATTCATGTTCTTCTTGATGTGTTTCTTTAGTTCTTGAGTCCATGGATTTTCTTATAGATTCCATGCCCTAAAGATTCCATTTCTTTCTTTCATCATAGGATCACGGATGTGGATGGACAACCAAGGATACTTTAAGGCTTCTCTTCGAAGAAGACTTCTTCTGAGGTTGAACTGGACACTCACTGTCTTTCATGGCTGCTACCATGGATATATACTTCATCATCTTTAATAGATCATAGGATTAGCTCCCTCCTAATCCTTGCTTCATGTATGAGTGCATATAATCAACTCCCTCCGTCTAACAGAGTCCATGCTTTCGTCTGCATCCTTATTGTCTTCTGCAATATATAATTGGCTCTCTCTATCTAACAGAGTCCACGCTTCCGTCTTGTTGTCTTCTACAAAACGTTATAAGTCTTTCTCTTATTTCTTTATGTCTTTGCTTCTTCTAAGTCTCTTCATGATTGATTCGATGCATTTCATCCTTTCATGTGTATTATCTAATGATATCAATCCTTATCTTGTTGTTCTTCCATAGGTATAGTTCTTCTTGGAATACATTATCTTCCAGGAGATAGATATACAAGATATGTACAGAGACGATGCAAACAAGATATGTACAAGAAATAAGAAGAGTAGTGTTACCTTTAGAAGAAGAAGTCTCTTTCATCCTACTTAGTCTTCTTTGTAGGTTCCTTTTCTTCGGCAACTGATGCTTCATGTTTCTCCTTCCTTTTCTTTAGCTCGAGACAAAGATTCTTGTAGTGACCATACTTTCGACAGTTGAAGAATTGTATTTCTGAAATGTCTTTCTCTTGATTTGGCTTCCTCCTTGAGACAAACTTCCTTTTGTTCCTAAAAACTTTGAATCTTGTTGTGAAGGCTTGATCATCGTACTTCTTTTTGGGTTTCTCTTTTGCACTGATCCTTGATTCTTCTTGATCACAACAAGTCCAAAGTTCTTCAAATGTCGGATACTCCTTTCTTGTGTTCATGCTTGTGACAAATGCATCCCACACCTTGGGAAGACCGTTGAGTACTATGTTTACCAACTCCTTCTCTGAGATGATCTCTTCAATAGCTTGAGTTGATCTCTTAACTGAGAGATTCTCACAAAGTATGATGTTATGTTGTCGTCATCATTCATGTTCATGTTACGGAGCTCATTCTTCAGACTCATTACTTGTCCAATGTTTTTGACATAGAATATTTTTGTTAGGACATCGTACATATTCTTCGATGAGTCGAGATGGGAGATGTAGGGTATCAAGTGATCTTTTATAGATTCCACTATGATACTCATGGCATTGATGTCACCGTCTTTGAACTTCTCCATAACTGCAACGTTCTATGGTTCCTTCTCTTTTCCTTCTTCAAACTCTGGTTCCACGATCTTTCCTTTTACGATATCCAACACTTTGTTGTTGGCAAGGATGAGGTCAATCCTTGTTTTCCATGCTCTGAAGTTAGAAGCTCCATCTAACTTGTTCTCTGACTTCATAGAATAAGTCATGGTTTCTTTGACTTGGTCAAACCCTAGATTTGACCACAAACTCAAACTTGACATCTTGGATTGCTGAGAGTACTAGAAGATGCGCTAGGCTAGGGCGCACTGATCTATCTGGAGATTAGGTCAATCTATTCACTTAAGGTGCCTCAACAAGAGGTTTAGGGTTTCTGCAACTGCACCTGCCAGTAACCCTAGATGGAGTGCTACGGTGACTGCTCCTACTAGAAACCCTAGCGATAGTTCTTCAGCGAGCTCAATATCCTTATGACTATGTTTCCTTCCAGCGGTTAGACTGAATGAAGGAGGTGTGGGCCCATAACCTGTTAGAATATAATGGATGTGCTCATTTTACCATTGACAATATCTCTATTGTCAACCAACCATAGGCCGAAGCCACCCTCCGAGCACCTTAACCTTGACAGAGAATCACTTTGGAAGCAAACCCTAGGCTAGATAGCCAAACAAAGGGTAGTGCACCTTTCCCCAAGGATAACGCACCAACAAGAGCTGATCAGATAGTCCAAACCCTAATCAAGAGATAGTCCAAGACAAATGTGATCTGCTAGCTGCAGCAATTGCAATGGCAGCTCTCCTCAAAC
Source organism: Picea sitchensis (assembly GCA_010110895.2). Lineage (NCBI taxonomy): Eukaryota > Viridiplantae > Streptophyta > Pinopsida > Pinales > Pinaceae > Picea > Picea sitchensis. The sequence continues at coordinate 85,817 of SNQJ01S0013297.1, read as the reverse complement.
CTGTGCACAAGACTGGGCACTGCAGTGCGCACAAGTTGTTGCTATGCAACTCTGAGACTGCCTGCCAGAATGAGAATTGGCCTCTTGTATTTATACTAATTCTGGATAACTGCCTGGGCCGACTTCTCATTCCGAGTATCTGTCTGTTCAGTATATATTATTATTTATGGCCGAATTCTTCTCTTGGAGGCTAATAACCTAATATAAATTATCTTCTTGAGCCAACAAGTCTTCTAGGGTTATTAGCCAACTCATTAGGGTTTCCTCTTGCTTCCTGGAGTATTCTATCCTCGTCAGGTTTACACGTGGAGGTAAATACCTCCCGCATCTACCATAATATCAACAACATGAAGGTTTGTTTAATAGTTATAACCCCCCCCCCATGGTTATACGTTTTCCATTTGGCACTTTAACATAGCTTAAGGATTACAACCCTCTAGTCGTATCATTATATACGAGTCAAGGCATTTTTGTATTGTGTATCCATGTTAACGTAAGCACTTATATAAAACTGTTTTCATTGTAACTGATGTATTATTTTCATCCCGATGTATATTACGTGGCATACAAAGGACATCTCTTACTTAAGGGGATTTATTATGGATTTTTACGAGGGATTTAGTCTCGTGTTACGATACACTTGCTTATTGAAAATCTTGTCGTCTTTTTCGTCAATAATCAAAGTGTAATATAAAGCATTTACCATGCATTGTTCATGCATGCACCACCTGTATGGTTTACCATCTTGAGGATATTTCAACGACATCTGTCCTAAGGAAGCATACATGTCATCTATTTATGCTCACATGTGTTAGGGTTTCTTGTTGGATCCTTAACCATTTCGACCCCTCCCGAACTTGGCTCATTTTGCATCATTTTATTTCTTCGTTCTCACCTCAGCATTCATCCTGAGAGATTTTTCGAGAGTTTTGATAGTATAACTAAACCCTTTCGTGCCTTGAGAGTTTTATGAGAATTTTAATTGACTAGAATCCATTTCATTTACGGAAAAGATTAATTGCAAGAGCCGGGTATTCACAGTTTTTTCGGCATGCGAATGGTTGGTTTTCATTGACTTCAAAGGTGGCATCCCTAAATGGTAAGAGTTTTATTGAATCCCTTTTAATCGTCTCGGCTTCCTGTGTAGCTAGAAATTTGGGCTTTCAACTTAGTATCCTTGTAACATTTTCTAAGCAAAATTAAGATGTTAATTTATAATTGTTGTTCATACGTTATTCTGTCGGATTGTGATTTATGTGTCTCTGTAGGGTCTGCCTTGGCATAATTATTTTTATCATGTTATATATCTATAGTGTTAATGCCGTGACTGTAAAATGTGTTTTGGGTCCTAGTATGTCTTGGTTCTGGTTATCCTATGGTCTGAAGAGTTTTTACTTAGATTTTGAGGCTTATTGACCGAAACCAGAATTTTATAATGTCTGAGGTTCGCGTTTTCCACAGGGTTTATAAAATTTGTTTTTACTTATCTAGTTTCGAGTCTATGGTTTAAACATCTCAAATCGTTTTAGTCATCCTAATCACAATTAGGACTACTGTTGAAATGTTTGAACATGTGCGGTAATTTGCACAGAGAATAGTAATGTTCCTTTGATTATTTTCTGTAGGTGCACAATGAATTGAATCTTTGTTAAAAACTTTTACTTGGGTATTTAACTGATGATGGGCCCTATTCGTTATTGCGATGGGTACCCATCAATTGTCCAACTGATCCAAATGGATATCGGTGGCCACCCACCTATTCCAACTGGCTCCTCATGTCCGTTTTTTATTCAACATGTCTTTCTATATTGCTTTATAATTGTGAGTTCTACACTTCTTGGGTTTTCTGAAGCCTCACACGTTCTCCAGGTGGATACGGGCGGCCTCTCGCCTAATCCAACTGGATTATTTTGTATGTTTTCATGTCATCACATCTTTTTGTACTTCCAGGGCTGTTTTGGGGCCCTAAATGTTGTTTTTTTTACTCTCCACAGTTAGACTGCAGACTGAGTAGAAGTTTGATGGTGGAATGTGTAGTTCTCTTAAAGACCTTTACAATGGGCTATCACGTGCCTAAAATGAAGGTCATATGAAAAAGTTATGACCCTAGGAAGTTGAGGTACCAAATTACACCAACTTACCCATAGGGCCCACATGACTTTTGGCGTTTCACCTTCTAGGGTTAGGATTTTGGATGTCTAGGGTTTTGGCATTCATGATTAATATGAAAAGGGCCACTGGAGCCTCATTATAATCCATTATTCTCAGACAAATGTGTGTAGCAGCCGCATCTCTTCTCAGAGATAACTACCACCATTCGAGCAATTTTCAGTTATGCAGTTTTACAGTTTCAACCTATTTCATTATTTAATAGAAGATATTGTTCATTGGATATTTGTGTTATTCTTCATATCTCTGTGTTTATGATATTCAATATGTTAATCAGTTCGTTCTGCTCCTAAATCCGGATTAGTGGCATCAAAGCGGTATGCTCTTCATTTATTTATCTTTGTGCATGTCCCCGACAAGGTATGGGTACAAGAAGTTGGGACTTGAACCAATCGAACCATTACTATATCGGTCGCGCCGAGCCTGACAACAACCCATGGGAGACGAAAATAAAGATGATGGAGAAGGATATCTTATTAAAAATTTTCTTGAGGAATCCCTTACGCGACAAAGCAACGAAATGATGGACAACTTCGCGCAGATCCTTCGACGGTTTCCTACGGGAGAAGTATCTTCATCAAGCAGCCATGGAACCCCCTTCAAGGTACATGTAAATTTTGATATTCCATTATTTGAAGGACTGATAGATGTGAATGATGTAGATAAATGGTTGAATCTCCTCGAAGGATATTTTTCGGTCCATAATTTTTTCGATAGGGAAAAGATCACTTTTGCACTCCTCAAGGTCATTCCCCATGTTAAAGATTGGTGGGATACTTACTCTGAGCAAAGGGTCGTGGAGGAATATTCAATTTTTTTGGTGACCCCTACATGGGATTCCTTCCGAGACGCCATTAAAGAACAATACTACCCTGTTGGAAGCTACGAGGACCAGTACACTAGATGGACCACCCTACGTCAAGAAAGGGACCAGACAGTACCAAACTTCACCAATATTTTCCATACCCTACGAACCAAATTGGGTATCAAATATTCTAAGCGTCATCTGGTGCTCAAATAACATGACTGTTTGCATAGATATATTCAAACATAAATGGAGTTTCTAGACATCGCCTCATTAGGAACAGCTTATAGATACACTGTTAATATCAAGCAGAAATTTAAGAAGAAACAACGAGAGTTTGGATCTGCAAACCCCTCATAGCCAAAGTAGGGAAAAGGCAACCCCAACCCATACAACAAGAGACCAAGTCGAGATGGTCGCCCTTAGGACAATCCATCCAAACCGCAACACAAGAAGGGAAATGAGAAGACGAAGAAGGACAAGGGAAAATGGTGTGAGTAGCCTAAAAGTCCTTGGCTCAACACCGACGAATCCCGCTCCAAGCAGTCCCTCGTGGTCGAGATGAAGGCTTCCGAGTTAGAGGTCGATTCTGATTCCGAGTCAAATCCTCAAGGAGGGAAGCAGATTATCGATGTTGAACCCAGTGCCACGGTCCCTACCACCAAAGTTCAGCCAAGCGAATCAGAAGAACCAGAGGAAGAGGAACGCCTCTTTCACTCACAGATGTGGGTCAAGGGGGCTTCAATTCATTTCATTGTCAACAACGGTAGTCAAAAGAACCTAATTTCAGCATAGGTCATCAAGCGGCTGGACATGCCAACCACACCACACCACACCCGTAACCCTACACTATCGGTTGGATTCGTCAAGGAAGAGATCTCTATGTCAGCCAACAGTGTCGTCTGCCCTATGACATCAAGCCTTTCAAAGATGAGGTACTGTGTGATATTTCTCCCCTTGAATTTTGTGATTTTTTTTTTGAAAACCATATTTGTGGAAGCGTCATGCTTTGTATGAGTCTAGACCCCACAGTGTTATTATTACTTTGGGTTGACAATTTTATAGGATCCTAGAGGTGGCACCGCCTACTACTATTTCTTTAATCTCTGCTAAGAAATGTAGTAAGGTCATTTCACGGACCGGGAAGTTTGTATTCTTTGTAATCCGTGCTCATGGTAAGAAAAATGTCACTACCACATCCGTGGCCTCTACAAAATGCCTCTCTTTGCAGCAAAATAAAGTGGAAAGGATCATGGAAGAATATAGAGAGATATTCGCCTCACCTACATGGGTACTGACACACTGCCAAGTCAAGCATGCAATTGATCTGACCTCCGACGCACCTCTACCTAATGGACCAGTATTTCGGTGTTCACTGATGAAGAATGACGAAATTAGGCGTCAGATCCAAGAGCTTCTTCAAAAGGGGCACATCATACCCAACTCCTCCCCTTGTGGAAGCCCGATTGTACTGGTGCATAAGAAGGACGGGACTTGGCGACTCTGCATTGATTACAGAGCCTTAAACGAAATCACAGTGAGGAACCGCTATCCCATCCCCAGGATTGATGACCTTCTTGACCAACTCAAGGGGGGAAAGATCTGCATCAAGATTGACTTGAAGTTTGTCTATCACTAGGTTCCCATCAAACTAACTAATGTCTGAAAAACAACCTTCAAGTCTAATGAAGGTCTCTACGAATGGCTAGTCATGCCCTTTGGCTTAACAAATGCACCAACCACTTTCATGAGGTTGATGGATGATGTATTGAGACCCTTCACCAACTCCTTTATGGTATTATATTTGGATGACATCCTTATCTTCAACAGAACGTGGTAGGATCACATGCGGCATATTCAGTAGGTTTTTAGCACTCTGCGGTAGCAGAAGGTTTATGCCAACTTGGAAAAATGCTCTTTCGGAATGAACATGGTCCAATACCTGGGCTTCATTGTTGATGAGCATGTGGTACATGTTGATCCAGCTAAGATCGAAGTCATATGTGACTGGCCAACCCCGACCACACTGACCGAGCTTCAGAGCTTCTTGGGACTAGCATATTTCTACCGATGGTTCGTGTTGGGATTCTCCCACATTGACTGGGCCCTCATCCAGGTGACCAAGGGCGGTGGTAGGGCCAAGTTCATGTGGGAGAAGGACCAACAATGAGCATTCAATGATATGAAACATCGCTTGTGCTTAGCTCCAATACTCTCCTTACCCGATCTGCAAAAACCATTCAAGATTGAGACTGATGCATCTGACTATGATGTGGGCGCAATCCTCACTCAAAACAAGCATCCTGTGGCATACCATAGTGAGACACTCTTTGATACTATTCAGAAATACCCCACCTATGACAAGGAAATGTATTCCATTGTCCAAGCCTGTCGTCAATGGAAACATTACATTCTAGGGAAAGATACGATCATACACACTGATCACAAGCCTCTATAGTTCACACAGACACAGGGGAAATTGCAGAACAATTGCCATCAGAAGTGGTCCACCTACATGCAACAGTTCCATATCAACATGAAGTATAAGACATGTATCTCCAATAGTGTCACTGACTGCCTCAGTCGGCCTCCTGTGGCTACACTCACCACTGTGCTCCATTCCTATGGACATGAAACATCGGAGTGGCCCCAACTTTACCAACAAGATCCAGACTTCGCCACCACATATCAACTCTTGGGTACAGGTGCCACTGTCACTGATTTTCACATTCAGGATGAACTCTTATGCCACCTGGGCCATCTCTATGTTCCTAGAATTGAGCTTGCAAAGATGATTTAGGAAGCCCACTACAGTCGGGTGGCAAGACATTTTGGCGTAGAGAAAACTATGGTCGTTCTTCAAAAACATTTTTATTGGCCAAAACTTCGACAAGACGTCAACAAGTATAACAGGTCTTGCACTGCCTACGCTATTGACAAGCCAACCATCAAGAAGCAAGGCTTATACACCCCTCTTCCTATTCCTGAGAAGCCGTGGGAATCCATCTCCATGGATTACATGTCTGGTTTTCCATCCACCAAGAATGGAAATAACTATTTTTGTGGTCGTTGATCAGTTTTCGAAGATGGCCATCCTTACAGCCTATAAGAAGAATGCCACAATGACAGATACTACCAAGCTCTTCTTCAAATGAGTTTGGGTCCACTTTGGGATACCATAGACCATCATCTCTGATCGAGACAACAAGTTCCTCAACACCTTTTGGTTGAGTCTCTATTCTCTGTTGGACACCAAGCTCACAAAATCCACTGCTTTCCACCCCCAAACCGATGGCCAAACCGAGGTTGTCAATCGGATGATTGTCCACATCCTGCGCATTTACAATTCTAAGCATCCCCGAACATGGGACGAGAGTCTCCCATATGTCCAACACAGTTACAACAGGGCTCTCCATAGTTCCACCAGCCATAACCCATTTTAGGTGGGTTTGGGATTCCAACCCTTGGGACCCATTGATGTTGCACTTCCTCTTGCCACCACACAGACAGACTCTTCCCTTGATCAGTCTGCGATTGAAAAATCCACCAGATTCATTGAGCGAATTCAACACATTTTCCAATAGGTCCAGGAGATTTTGAAAAAATCCAGTGCTAAGTACAAGCAATGCCATGATCAACACAAGGTACCACACCAGTTTCAGGTTGGCGACAAAGTCTGGTTACATTTGTAGAAGGAGAGTCTCACCGAGCCCCAATGAAAGCTTCACCCACTTTGTTATGGGCCTTACACTATCACCAAGGCTGTGGGTAGCAATGCTTTTGATCTCAACACTCCACCCTTCCTTGGTCTACATCCAGTATTCAATGTGGACCTCCTTCAACCATATTTTCCACCGTTATTGGACACCTCTGAGATCGTCGAACAACTGACACCAATAGAGCTCAACCCTGACTGCATGGAACAAGAATCCACCAACCAGATAGTGGACACATAGGTCAAGGGAACTCGCCAACAACGAATCCAACTTTATCGGGTTGTCAAGGCAGGGCAACTCCTACACCAAGGAAAGTGGCTCACCCAGGGCCAAATCCAACAGAAGTTTCCTCACCTAATGGGGGAACTCAATGCAATGGAGACCATTGCTTCCTAAGGGAAGAGGATTGATCCAGATGGATATTGGTGGCCGCCCACCTATTCTAACTCGCTCCTTCTGTCCATTTTTTATTCAACACGTCTTTCTGTAGTGCTTTATAATTGTGAGTTATACACTTCTGGGGATGTCTGAAGCCTCACACTTTCTCCAAGTGGATACGGGTGGCCTCTCACCTAATCCAACTGGATTATTTGTATGTTTTCATGTCAACACATCTTGATGTACTTCCAAGGCTGTTTTGGGGCCCTAAACGTTGTTTTTTTTACTTAGCACATTCAGACTATAGATGAAGTCAGAGTCTGATGGCAGAATGTGTATTTCTCTAAAATACCTTTCCAATGGGCTATAATATGCCTAAAACATAGGTCGTATGCAAAATTTATGACCCTAGGAAGTTGAGGTACCAAATTACACCAACTTACCCATAGGGCCCACATGACTTTTGGTGTTTCACCTTCTAGGGTTAGTTTTTTGGATGTCTAGGGTTTTGGAATTCATGAGTAATATGAAAAGGGCCTATGGAGCCTCATTTTAATCCATTATGCTCAGAAGGATGTGTGTAGTAGCCACATCTCTTCTCGGAGATAACTACCACCATTCGAGCAAGTTTCAGTTCTGCGATTTTATAGTTTCAACCTATTTCATTATTTCATAGAAGATATTGTTCACTGGATATTTGTGTTATTATTTATATCTCTGTGTTTATGATATTCAGTCTGTTAATCAGTTCGTTCCGCTCCTAAATTTGGATGACCAACAACCATAAGCATTCAGATGTTGTTCATTGGTGACAGAAGAAGATATGAGAAGCGCTCTGAACTTCCATGGTAAGTTTATTTTTGTTTGTGTATGTAATTCAAATTCTATTTGTCTATTTGAACTCGTATTTGATGGTGGACTGTGTAGTTCTCTTAAATACCTTTACAATGGGCTATCACGCGCCTAAAATGAAGGTCGTATGAAAAATTTATGACCCTAGGAAGTTGAGGTACCAAATTACACCAACTTACCCATAGGGCCCACATGACTTTTGGCATTTCACCTTCTAGCGTTAGGTTTTTGGATGTCTAGGGTTTTGGCATTCATGATTAATATGAAAAGGGCCTCTGGAGCCTCATTGTAATCCATTATGCTCAGACAAATGTGTGTAGCAGCCACATCTCTTCTCAGAGATAACTACCACCATTCGAGCAATTTTTAGTTATGTAGTTTTACATTTTCAGCCTATTTCATTATTTAATAGAAGATATTGTTCACTGGATATTTGTGTTATTCTTCATATCTCTGTGTTTATGATATTCAATCTGTTAATCAGTTCGTTTCGCTCCTAAATCTGGATCAGTGGCATCAAAGCGGTATGCTCTTCATTTATTTTTCTTCGTGCATGTCCCTGACAAGGTCTGGGTACAAGAAGTTGGGACTTGAACCAATCGAACCATTACTAGATCGGTCACGCCGAGCCTGACAACAACCCATGGGAGACAAAAATAAAGATGATGGAGAAGGATATCTTATTAAAATGTTTCTCGAGGAAGCCCTTACGTGACAAAGCAACGAAATGATGGACAACTTCACGCAGATCCTTCGATGGTTTCCTATGGGAGAAGTATCTTCATCAAGCAGCCATGGAACCCCCTTCAAGGTACATGTAAATTTTTATATTCCATTATTTGAAGGATTGATAGATGCGAATGATGTAGATAAATGGTTGAATATGCTCGAAGGATATTTTTCGGTCCACAATTTTTTCGATAGGGAAAAGATCACTTTTGCACTCCTCAAGGTCGTTCCCCATGTTAAAGATTGGTGGGATACTTATTCTGAGCAAAGGGTCGTGGAGGAATCTTCAATTTTTTTGGTGGCCCCTACATGGGATTCCTTCCAAGACGCCATTAAAGAACAATACTACCCTGTTGGAAGCTACGAGAACCAATACACCAGATGGACCACCCTACGTCAAGAAAGGGACCAGATAGTACCAAACTTCACCAATATGTTCCATACCCTACGAACCAAATTGGGTATCAAATATTCTAAGCATCATCTGGTGCTCAAATAACACAACTGTTTGCATAGATATATTCAAACAAAAATGGAGTTTCTAGACATCGCCTCATTAGGAACGACTTATAGATACACTGTTAAGATGAAGTAGAAATTTAAGAAGAAACAACGAGAGTTTGGATCTGCAAACCCCTCATAGCTAAAGCAGGGAAAAGGCAACCCCAACCCATACAACAAGGGACCAAGTCGAGATGGTCGCCCTTAGGACAATCCGTCCAAACTGCAACATAAGAAGGGAAATGCGAAGACGAAGAAGGACACGGGAAAATGGTGTGAGTAAGATAAAAGTCCTTGGCACAACAATGACGAATTCCGCTCCAAGCAGTCCCTTGTGGTCGAGATGAAGGCTTCCGAGTGAGAGGTCGATTCTGATTCCGAGTCAAATCCTCAAGGAGGGAAGCAGATTATCGATGTTGAACCCAGTGCCACGGTCCCTACCACCAAAGTTCAGCCAAGCAAATCAGAAGAACCAGAGGAAGAGGAACGCCTCTTTCACTCACAGATGTGGGTCAAGGGGGCTTCGATTCATTACATTATCGACAACGGTAGTTAGAATAACCTGATTTCAGCATAGGTCGTCAAGCGGCTAGACATGCCAACCACACCACACCACACTCGTAACCCTACACTATCGGTTGGATTCGTCAAGGAAGAGATCTCTATGTCAGCCAACAGTGTCGTCTGCCCTACGACACCAAGCCTTTCAAAGATGAGGTACTGTGTGATATTTCTCCCCTTTAATTTTGTGATTTTTTTTAGGAAAACCATATTTGTGGAAGCGTCATGCTGTGTATGAGTCTAGACCCCACAATGTTATTATTACTTTGGGTTGACAATTTTACAGGATCCTAGAGGTGGCACCACCTACTGCTATTTCTTTAATCTCTGCTAAGAAATGTAGTAAGGTCATTTCACGGACCGGGAAGTTTGTATTCTTTGTAATCCATGATCACAGTAAGAAAAATGTCACTACCACATCCGTGGCCTCTACAAAACGCCTCTCTTTGCAGCAAAAGAAAGTGGAAAGGATCATGGAAGAATATAGAGAGATATTCACCTCACCTACATGGGTACCAACACACTGCCAAGTCAAGCATCCAATTGATCTAACCTCTGACGCACCTCTACCTAACGGACCAGTCTTTCGGTGCTCAATGATGAAGAATGACAAAATTAGGTGTCAGATCCAAGAGCTTCTTCAAAAGGGGCACATCATACCCAACTCCTCCCCTTGCAGAAGCCCGATTGTACTGGTGCATAAGAAGGATGGGACTTGGCAACTCTGCATTGATTACAAAGCCTTAAACAAAATCACAGTCAGGAACCGCTACCCCATCCCCAGGATTGATGACCTTCTTGACCAACTCAAGGGGGGAAAGTTCTGCAACAAGATTGACTTGAAGTTTGTGTATCACTAGGTTCCCATCAAACTAACTGATGTCTAGAAAACAACCTTCAAGTCTAACGAAGGTCTCTACGAATGGCTAGTCATGTCCTTTGGCTTAAAAAATGCACCAATAACTTTCATGAGGTTGATGGATGATGTATTGAGACCCTTCACCAACTCCTTTATGGTAGTATATTTGGATGACATCCTTATCTTCAACAGAACATGGTAGGAGCACATGCGACATATTCAGTAGGTTTTTAGCACTCTGCGGTAGTACAAGGTTTATGCCAACTTGGACAAATTCTCTTTCGGCATGAACATGGTCCAATACCTAGGCTGCATTGTTGATGACCATGTGGTAGATGTTGATTCAGCTAAGATCGAAGTCATATGTGACTGGCCAGCCCCGACCACACTGACCGAGCTTCAGAGCTTCTTGGGACTAGCCAATTTCTATCGATGGTTCGTGTTGGGATTCTCCCACATTGCCTGGGCCCTCATCCAAGTGACCAAGGGTGGTGGTAGGGCCAAGTTCATGTGGGGGAGGGACCAACAATGGGCATTCATTGATCTGAAACATCGCTTATTCTTAGCTCCAATACTCTCCTTACCCGATCTGCAACAACCATTCAAGATTGAGACTGATGCATCTGACTATGATGTGGGTGAAATCCTCACTCAAAACGAGCATCCTGTGGCATACCATAGTGAGACACTCTCTGATACTGTCTGAAAATACCCCACCTATGACAAGGAAATGTATTCCATTGTCCAAGTCTGTCGTCAATGGAAACATTACATTCTGGGGAAAGATACGATCATACACATTGATCACAAGCCTCAGTAGTTCACACAGACACAGGGGAAATTGCAGAACAATCTCCATCAGAAGTGGTCCACCTACCTGCAACAATTCCATATCAACAACAAGTATAAGACATGTATCTCCAATAGTGTCACTGACTACCTCAGTCGACCTCCTGTGGCTACACTCACCACTGTGCTCCATTCCTGTGGACATGAAACATCGGAGTGGCCCCAACTTTACCAACAAGATCCAGACTTTGCCACCACATATCATCTCTTGGGTACAGGTGCCACTGTCACTGATTTTCACATTCAGGATGAACTCTTATGCCACCTGGGCCATCTCTGTGTTCCTACAAGCGAGCGTGCAAAGATGATTTGGGAAGCCCACTACAGTCGGGTGGCAAGACATTTTCGCATAGAGAAAACTATGGTCGTTCTTCAAAAATATTTTTATTGGCCAAAACTTTGACAGGACGTCAACAAGTATAACAGGTCTTGCACTGCCTGTGCTATTGACAAGCCAACCATCAAGAAGCAAGGATTATACACCCCTCTTCCTATTCCCTAGAAGCCATGGGAATCCATCTCCATGGATCACATGTCTGGTTTTCCATCCACCAAGAATGGAAATAACTGTGTTTGTGGTCATTGATCGGTTTTCAAAGATGGCCATCCTTACAACCTATAAGAAGAATGCCACAATGACAGATACTACCAAGCTCTTCTTCAAACGAGTTTGGGTCCACTTTGGTATACCACAGACCATCATCTCCGACTGAGACAACAAGTTCCTCAACGCCTTTTGGTCAAGTCTCTAGTCTCTGTTGGACACCAAGCTCACAAAATCCACTGCTTTCCACCCCCAAACTGATGGCCAAACCGAGGTCATCAATCGGATGATTGTCCACGTCCTACACATGTACAATTCTAAGCATCCCCGAACATGGGACGAGAGTCTCCCATATGTCCAACACAGTTACAACAGGGCTCTCCATAGTTCCACCAGCCATAACCCATTTCAGGTGGGTTTGGGATTCCAACCCTTGGGACCCATTGATGTTGCACTTCCTCTTGCCACTGCACAGACAGTCTCTTCCCCTGATCAGTCTGTGATTGACAAATCCACCAGATTTATTGAGTGAATTCAGCACATCTGCCAATAGGTCCAGTAGATTTTGCAAAAATCCAGTGCTAAGTACAAGCAAAGCCATGATCAACAGAAGGTACCACACCAGTTTTAGGTTGGCGACAAAGTCTGGTTACATTTGCAGAAGGAGAGTCTCACCGGGCCCCAACGAAAGATTCACCCACTTCATTATGGGCCTTACACTATCACCAAGGCTGTGGGTAGCAACGCTTTTGATCTCAACACTCCACCCTTCCTTGGTCTACATCCAATATTCAATGTGGACCTTCTTCAACCATATTTTCCACTGTTATTGGACACCTCTGAGATCGTCGAACAACTGACACCAATAGAGCTCAACCCTGAATACATGGAACAAGAATCCACCGACCAGATAGTGGACACACAGGTCAAGGGAACTCGCCAACAATGAATCCAACTTTATCGGGTTGTCAAGGCAGGGCAACTCCTACACCAAGGCAAGTGGCTCACCCAGGGCCAAATCCAACAAAAGTTTCCTCACCTAATGGGGGAACTCAATGCAATGGAGACCATTTCTTCCTAAGGGAAGAGGATTGATCTAGATGGATATTGGTGGCCACCCACCTATTCTAACTCGCTCCTTGTGTCCATTTTTTATTCAACACGTCTTTCTGTACTGCTTTATAATTGTGAGTTATACACTTTTGGGGTTGTCTGAAGCCTCACACTTTCTCCAGGTGGATATGGGTGGCCTCTCACCTAATCCAACTGGATTATTTTGTATGTTTTCATGTCAACACATCTTTATGTACTTCCAGGGTTGTTTTGGGGCCCTAAATGTTGTTTTTTTTACTTAGCACATTCAGACTGTAGACGAAGTCAGAGTTTGATGGCAGAATGTGTATTTCTCTAAAAGACCTTTCCAACGGGCTATAATGTGCTTAAAATGGAGGTCATATGCAAAATTTATGACCCTAGGAAGTTGAGGTACCAAATTACACCAACTTACCCATAGGGCCCACATGACTTTTGGTGTTTCACCTTCTAGGGTTAGGTTTTTGGATGTCTAGGGTTTTGGAATTCATGAGTAATATGAAAAGGGCCTATGGAGGCTCATTTTAATCCATTATGCTCAGACGAATGCGTGTAGCAGCCACATCTCTTCTCGGAGATAGCTACCACCATTCGAGCAAGTTTCAGTTCTGCGATTTTACAGTTTCAACCTATTTCATTATTTAATAGAAGATATTGTTCACTGGATATTTGTGTTATTCTTTGTATCTCCATATTTATGATATTCAGTCTGTTAATCAGTTTGTTCCACTCCTAAATCTGGATCACCAACAACCATAAGCATTCAAATGTTGTTCATTGGTGTCAGAAGAAGATATGAGAAGCGCTCTGAACTTCCATGGTAAGTTCATTTTTGTTTGTGTATGTAATTCAAATTCTATTTGTCTATTTGAACTCGTACAATGTGATAACTTATTTCGCTACCACTCTGTAGGTGTCGAGGAGGTTGGTACCATGGATTCCAAAATACCTTTTCTTGGAGAAGGTATTTGGGTTCCATAACTAATTTTATTGAAATCATGATATCACAATATGTGACATCACTGTTTGTACACTCTGTCGAGCTAGTCGACCAAATATATATATATATA
>SNQJ01S0013297.1:60418-71642 GCA_010110895.2 Picea sitchensis | reverse complement strand
TTCTTTTAAAGTCTTGTGGCTTGAAGACTGTTGTATACAATTTTACGATTCTGTAACTTTGATGAACTTTGTTTACTTAGTACAGATTACTCATTTGGATACATACAGTCTTCGTTTTTACAGTTTTGTAACTTTGTTGAACTTCATTTCCTTAGTATAGATTTCTTATTTGGATACATTTCCCGATTTAATAACTAGATTTACTTATGATTTTTATTTGGTTTTTTATTGGTAATACAACTCTATTCGTAGATCTAGCAACAAAATGACTATCATTTTTCTTTCAACAATATTTTTGTATGAACCTATTGTATGCATTTATCTTCTCATAAAATAACATAGATCTAATACTATCATGACTTATTTACACTTTAAAATATTTCATAACCAATAATCTTGATCACAGTAACACATAGTAATACACAATAAACATTCAGATCGACATATTCATAATAAAGAAGTACAGCCTGGAACTAGAGTCTCTATCAGACTCTGTCACCCCCGAGCTAAGTTTAGAATCCAAGGGGCTGCCTATGTGGCCTCTTGCAGAATTCTGAGTACCAGCTTGTTGTGTGTAATAGTAGAATTTTTTTGTGTCAATTCAAAATCAATGTGTATCCTTTCATAGCTATCAGTTCACATCATAGAATGACACCCCGTTCCCTTTTCATGACTTCTTTTTGTTTTTCCTAGGACTTGTGACACTTGTCTTGAGCCTCTTGCTCACTGACCACCCATCAGATTCAATTTTACACATGTTCACAGATTCTCCTATAAATCTGAAATGTGTCTTTATATAGTTGAATTAACTCCACAGCTCGTCTCAATCTGCTGCCACTTGGACAACCCCTTTGGATTCCTAACTCCCTCTTTAACAATTGCTTCAACATGTGCCCCTTTTTCCATATGTCTTTTTTTTTTCATAAAATAATAAAGTTTTACATTTCATATTTGGTCAATTGACCAAAGTGTCTTTTGGAAAATTAAACAAATTCTAAAAATAAAAATAATAATAATTGTCAAAGTTTCAAGTCATGGGGTATCACATACAACCCCCCCTAGAACTTAACACCATCCTCAATGTTAACTAGTTTCCATCCGTACCATTTTGGAATAGAAATGGATATGTTTCCCGCATATTTCCTTATTTCCCAAGTAGCCTCTTCTGGACTAAGGTGCTTCCATTGCACCTTTACCTATCCTATGGCTCGATTCTGAAGTGTAAGTTCCCTCTTGTCGAGAATATGATCTGGATCTACTGGGAAATCACCCACGGGTTCCATCTGTATCATTTTCCAATTAACAATGTGAGTAGGGTCATGTGTATACTTTTTCAGTAATGAAACGTGAAACACATCATGTACTTTTACCATAGATGGAAGTGCAAGTGGATAAGCTACATGTCCTATTTGAGCAAGTATCTCGAATGTACCACAATATCTAGTTGCTAACTTAGTATACCTGCCCAACCGTACATAACTCTTTTTAGGTTTAACTCTAATATACACATGATCTCCAACATTGAAGTCTCTTGGAGTTCTTTTTGCATCAACATAACTTTTTTTCCTGTCCTGATTTACTTTCAAGTTCTGTTGTACCTGTTTCACTGTTAGTTCCATGTCTTTTAACATATATGGATCTAGCATCAATATATGAATAGGATTACTCCATGAAACGGGTGTATTACATTTTCTGCCATATAAAATTTCAAAAGGACTAAGCTTTGTTGAAGCTTGATAATGATTATTATAAGCAAATTCAATTAAGTATAAATATTCTTCCCATTTACCAGGTTTGTCCACAACATACATTCTAAGCATGTCTTCAAGAATTTGATTAGTTCTTTTAGTTTTCCCATCCATTTGTGGATGATAAAAAGTACTGAAATTCAAATGAGTATCTAACCCTTTAAATAAAGCTTTCCAAAAAATTCGCGTAAACTGAACATTCCTATCAGATATTATAACTTTAGGGATTCCATGTAACCTAAATATTTCCTTCATGAATATTTATGCTATATTAATAGCTTTGTAAGTTGATTTCACATATATGAAGTGTGCTTCCTTACTTAACTTATCAAACACAACCTTAATTGAGTCATTTTGTTTACTACTTTTAAGAAATCTGGCAATAAAATCCATACTTATCACTTCCCATTTCCATTATGGAATGGGTAAAGGCTGTAGTAATCCAGCTGGGTGCTGGTGTTCAATCTCAACTTGTTGACACTCTAAGCATCTAGCTAGATATTCTGTTATTTCACCTTTCATATTTGGCCAATAAAATTCCTTTCTTAACATAGTAATCAATTTCTGGTAACCTGGGTGTCTAGAATATGGTTTCTTATGCAACTCATCTAAAATTAATAGCTTAATTTCATTAGATTCTGGTATATATATTATGTTTTTATACATTAACAATTCACTTTTTGAGAATCTAAAATCCGATTCCTCTGTTTCTGTTGAATTATCAACAATTTTTAACTTAATATTTTGATATTATGGGTCTTTTTTAACTGCTAACCTTACCCTTTCTTCTAAATATGTTTCATAGTTACTTCTAGTAACTGTATAAATTAGGTTTGCATGTCTACTTAATGCATCTGCCACTTTATTTTCCTTTCCCTTAATGTGTTTTATCTCAAAATCATACTCGCTTAAGAAGGCTAACCACCTTGTTTGGTGAGCATTTAATTTTTTTTATCAAACATATATTTTAAGGCAATGTTGTTCGTCAATAGTAATAATTTTTGGCCTACCGGATAATGTCGCCACATTTTTAATGCATGTATTATTGCAGCCAATTCTCAATCACGTGTTACATAATTTTATTCATGTTTCTTTAGTTTATGAGATTCATAAGCTATTACATGGTTTTCTTGAATTAACACTCCTCCTAGCTCTTCGCAGCATGCATCTGTACATACTACAAAGTCTTTATCTAGGTCTGCTAATTTTAAAATAGGAGTCGTAGTTAAGAGTTGTTTTAATTTGTTAAAACTCTCTTGACATTTCTCAGACCAGATGAACTTAGTTCCTTTCTTTTGCAATGACATTATATGATATGCAATCTTGGAAAATCCTTCTATAAACTTCTGGAAATAGCCAATTATACCCATAAAGGATCTTACATCCAAAACATCCTTAAGTTCGGTCCAATTCATTATAGCCTTTATTTTATCCGGGTCAACTACTATACCTTCTTTGGAAATTACATGTCCCAGATACTGAATTTTATCTTTATAAAATTCTCACTTACTTAATTTTGCATATAATTTATGTTCTCTTAGTATCTATAATACTATTCTTAAATATTCTTCCTTCTAACCCTTGTTCATACCCCTTCGAGTGGTAGCGCATCGAAAAACACCTGTATACGGATCAACCTAGATCTCCTGAATCCCTCCATAGAGAAACTGATCGACCGCCTGACTGCTATAGTTCCACTAAGAACAACACTCGAGAAGATACTCTCTAGTACCTGGGTAGTCAGGTAGTACAGTTAAGGGCACGACCTAGCCTCCTTAGTTGGTTCCCTGAGATATTGGGTCGAGTACTACTGTTGGACCCCACACGTATATGATAGAGCTATAGCATAGGGAAAACCCTTGTATGTAGAACCCTTAAATACCCTAACCCTTGGGACGGAAACAAAAATAGAACATACAAGATCTATTGCCATGCAACTGTGTCTCCTGCATTCGTCTTAAGAAATTACTACAGATTTCTTCCTGTTAAGCATTTAGGCATTTCGTCACTGCAGTATTCTTCAGATCGGAGAATAACTCCGCAGGAGTAAAAAAAAGGAGTCTGGATCCCGTTGGCACCATTATTTGAGACCTATCCCATTGGATTCCTCTCTTCGCCCTTATCGCAGTCATACCTATCATTTTTCAGAAAATTTTCTTCTCATGGACCTGACCCACTTCCAACACCCTTATTTGGGCTTTACCCCATTGGATTCCACTCATCGCCCTGATCGTTGTGATACACTTCACCCATAACCCATTTTCTGTGTGGTCCCACCCACCGCTTTTCGTGTTCCCTCTTCATCATAGCCCACATCCGTAGCCAAGGCTTGGAAGCTCGCTTCAATTCCTTGCACTTTGATTTCACAAAAACCCAACAAGAAGTGAGACATCTCAATGCCAATGTTTCCACTGTCAATAAAAACATGCATTCCTCCATCAATGCCAAAATAGAGGACCTCAAACAAGACCTCGCTACCTAGCTTGAATCCTTCAATACCCAGTTTGTCTCCTTCAGTACGATGACTTGCACCAAGCTGCATATCCTTGTAGATCTTCCTTCACCTGACCCGCCTTTGTAAACTAAAGGTGAAACTTCCTCTCATTCCCAGAATTTTCAGCCCCATCACTTTCAGCGTGACCTATGCCTTCCGCGTGTGGATGTGAGCAATTTTGATGCCTCAGATCCCACTGGTTGGGTAATTCAAATGGAACATTATTTCTATTTGTATGGAATTACATATGATTTTTACAAACTCCGATATGGTGTTCTCCATCTAGATCAAGAATGTTGGCAATGGAGAAAATATGCCCGCCAAGGGTATGTGTCTTGGACACACTTTGTGGAAAATATTTATGAACGCTTTGACATTGACACCAACCATTTAGGTCGTCTGACAAAGTTGAAACAATCTGGCACAATGGAAGACTTTTTAGCCACTTTTGAGCGATTAGATTTTCGTACAGAGGGCGTGTCTAATGCTTTTTTTCGAGAATGTTTTATTAGTGGCCTCAAGGATGAGATTCATACCCATGTCCTCATGGATTGGCCTCAGAGTTGGGTGGACACTACTAAAATAGATAAGGAAGCACAACATGTTGTCTCTTCTCCAAACTGAAAACCCTCCTTTATTCTTCGCACTAAACCAATCACTCCCACTCCTCCTTCTACTCCACTAAAGATACATAAATTAACCAGGGTAGAAATGGATGAACGCCAACTCAAAGGCCTTTGTTATAATTGTGATGACAAATATTTTCTTGGGCACAATTGTAAGGAACACAATATTTTTATGGCCATCTCAGAGGATGTTTCGGAAGACGATGTTGAGGCTCCCCTTGTGGTCGTGTCACCTGAACCCACTGACGTGACCCCTCAAACCCTCCCGAAGTAGAATCGATTATTTCCCTCAATGATCTCATTAGATTCTATGCTCCCCAAACCCTCAAGCTAATTGGTTACATTGAGCATAGGAAGGTCATCATTATTTTTGATAGTGGAATCACCCATAATTTTATTCATCGCCGCATTGCCCAAGAAACTAATTGCTATATCCATGCCATCAATAATTTTCAAATCATGATTTCCAATGGCAGGTCCATGAAATGTGGAGGGTGTTTTGAAAATGTGCGTCTCCAAATTGGTCGGTACCACATGAAATCTCATATGTTTTCTATTGACATGGGTGGTTGTGACATTGTGTTGGGTGTAGAATGGCTAAGGACTTTTGGCCCCATTCTCATGGATTTTAAGGAATTATCCATGCAATTCGACCAGGAGGGCCAACAATATAAGTTCTAAGGCATCACCATTGGTTCCCCAGATATCATCAGTTCCCATCGCATGGAAAGTTTCTCAAAAAAGGTCATTCTGGCATTATTGTACAACTCCATGACATTCAATCCACCGAGACACCCTCTATTTTGCAGGACCTCCAATCCTTCCTCTCTAAACAACAAGTGGTTTTTTCCACTCCCCAGGGACTCCCTCCTTCCCTTGGTGTTCATGATCATTCCATTCCCCTTGTTCCCAGAAGCCTTCCTCCTAATATTCGTCCCTATCATCATCCCTTTTCCCAAAAAAATGAAATTGAGAAAATTGTTCAAGAATTGCTCAACGCAGGTGTTATCTGCCCTAGTACGAGCCCCTACTCTTCTCATGTGGTCATGTTCCTTGAGAAAGAGTGTTCTTGGTGCATGTGTCATGACTTCCATGCCCCCAACAAACTCACCATTAAAGACATATTTTCCATTCTTGTCATTGATGACCTCTTGGATGAATTGAGTGGCGTCTGGTTCTTTACTAAACTTGATCTTCATTCTATCTACCACCAGATACGTATGAACAAGGAAGACATTCCTAATACTGCATTTAGAACTCATGAGGGCCACTATGATTTTTTGGTCATGCCCTTTGGCTTGTGTAATGATCCCTCCACTTTCCAAAGCCTCGTGACTCATGTCTTTCATCCTTTTCTCTGTCCTTTTTTCTTATTTTTCTTTGATGATATCCTCATCTATAGTAAAACATGGACATCCCATCTTGCTCACGTGGATCAAGTTCTCTATCTACTCTCTCAACACCAACTTTTCATCAAACAATCTAATTGTTCTTTTGGCACCTCAGAAGTCGAGTACTTGGGTTATCTTGTTGGCAAGGCTGATGTCAGGGTGGATCCTAAAAGGATTGAAGCTATGCAAGATTGGCCTCACTCAAAGACTCCCAAAATCTTGCATGGATCTATGGGTTTAACAAGTTATTATCACAAGTTTGTTAAGAATTATGGAAATATTGTGACACCTCTCACTGCTCTCCTTAAAAATAATTCTTTCACTTGGACTCCAACAGCTGCTCAGGATTTTCAAACCTTGAAGATGGCCATGTGCCCCACTTCAATCCTGGCCCTTCCCGATTTCACAAAGACCGTTTTCCTGGAATGTGATGCTTCCGAGAAAGTAATTGGAGCAATCATTATGCAAGAGGGTTAGCTTTTGGCCTTTACCAACAAACATTTGTCAGAGTGAAATTTGGGCAAATCAATCTATGAAAAGGAAATGTTGGCTATTCTGCATGCCATGGATCTTCGATGCCCTAATATATTGGGGAAACACTTCCAAATTAACTCAGATCATCAAAGCCTCAAGTATTTTCTGGAACAATGCCTTTCCTCCCTAGAGCAACAAAAATGGGTGACTAAGCTCTTTGGATATGATTATGAGATCATTTACAAGAAAGACAAAGACAATGTGGTTGTTGATGCACTTTCCAAAAAATATGAAGATGAAGGGTCCCTTTTTTCTCTCTCCTTCATTTTACTAGATTGGCTCCAAGTTGTTCGCCAGGAATGGCTACACGATCCCAAAAGTTTGCATTTGATACAAATATTGCAGGCCAATTCTCAAGTTTCCCCAGGGTACTCTTGGCTCAATGATGAGCTTCGATACAAAGATCATTTGTATTTAAGTAAACAATCAAAACTTAATCCACAATACTTTCCGAGCTTCATGCTACACCCACCGCTGGGCACTCAGGGTTTACCAAAACCTATGATAGGGTCAAACGTTCTTTTTTATGGGATGGTATGAAACAGTATGTTCACAATTTTGTGGCATAATGTGATGTTTGTCAATGCAACAAGGGAGAAATAATCAAATCTCCTAGCACACTACAACCACTTTCGATTCCACCTGCTATTTGGAGGGTTATCTCTATGGATTTTATTATAGTATTACCTAAATCAGACAGTAAATTGGTCATCATGGTGGTAGTTGATTGTCTTTCACAATATGCTCATTTTTGTGCTCTTCAACACCCATTTACAACCTCCACTGTGGCTCAATTTTTCATGGATTAGGTCTTCAAGCTCCATGGCATGCCTCATTCTATTGTTTCTGATCACGACCCAACTTTCACCAGCAATTTTTGGCAAGAACTGTTCAAGCTACAAGGCACCCAATTGCATCTCAACACAACTTATTATCCCTAGACTGATGGTCAAACTGAAGTTGTCAACAAGTGTTTGGAAACATATTTGAGGTGCTTTGCATCAGAAAGGAAAAATCAATGGGCTCAATGGTTACCACTAGCTGAATGGTGGTACAACACTTCTTACCATACAACTACCCACATGACTCCTTTTAAAGCAGTATATGGACAAAATCCACCTTCATTTCTCTCATACTTGCCAGGTGTCTCAAAGGTCCAGGCGGTTGACCAAACACTTACAATTCGATAGGCTATTCTCTGTACCCTCAAAGATAATTTGGTCATGGCAAATAATTTCATGAAGCAACAATCAAATCAAGGTCGCTCTGAGCGCCAATTTGCAGAAGGAGATCAGGTGTTTCTTCGACTGCAACCTTATAAGAAAAATTCCCTCAAGGCTGACCATTGTCAGAAACTAGCACCCAAATTTTATGGTCCTTATACCATTCTCAAGCATGTGGGATAGGTGGCCTATCAGTTATCTTTTCCTAGTCATTCTTAGCTCCATCATATTTTTCATGTTTCCTGCTTAAAGAAGGTGATTGGAGCTAAGTGCCAAACTCAAACCAACCTTCCTGAGTTGGATGAAGAAGGATCCATTTGGCTACAACCACAAGCAATTTTGGACCAGCGTGAGTGTCTTCTGAGTCAACGCACCATCAAGGAAGTGTTAGTCTAGCGGAAAGATACAACTCCAACAAATGCCACTTGGGAACCAACTACCATTTTGCAACAATTTCCTCATCTCAAGCCTTGAGGAAAAGGTTATTTTTAAGGGGGAGGACATGTTAGGGACCTAGCCCCTCATGTAGGTAGAATAACATATTTCCATGTAATAAACATAAATATTAATAAGGCCTAGCAATAAGGAAGAATAAGTAAAATGTAAGAAGACCTAATAGAAGCTTCCGCTTCTAGAAGGATCTTCCTCTAGATTGTTCTTTTGGATAGACATATTTAGTATAAATAGGAGTAGAGGGTATGAGAAGTTTTGTCTTGGATATTATTGTAATAAAGCTCTGCTGTGCTAGAGGTTTCCCCCTCAAAGAGGCAAGTGAACATTGCTCTCAGTAATCAGAGTGGTCTTTCTGGCGTTATTCTGGTATTATTGTGGTATAGTTATGGTTATATCATTGTTTAACTTCCATTTCTAGCTAATTATTTCTGTTCTGCATACTATTTTATATTTGGAATATTACATTTAGGAATTAAAGAAGGCTACAAAACCATGTTTCGCATAAGCTACAAGTCTTGAGATTGTAGTGGTTGTGAAACTACCCAAGCTCAAGATTCTAAAAAAGAAAACATAGATCAAGTAGTGAAACACCATATTGTTGTAATGGTATTGCTCGACCTTGTATTCATCAACCAACTAATTGAGTGGAAAGAAAGACAATGTATGTAATACAAATACAATGACCCTTTTTTACAGATCCGAGAAACATCACAAAATATGTGCATGCCATGAATTTATCCATAAAACAAGGAAGAAAAGATAAGTAAGATTAACATGCATCCTTTATGACCATGCCAACCCTAATGTTATAAACATCAAGTCACAATCTAGATAGTCCAATATGTTTTACACTATGTCCAATTCTATATTAGAGATGGATTTTTGCAATTATTGGTTTATGAAGAGGGGAAATATATGAAACATGTTGTGAAGGAATATAAGTAACTCAAGGGATCATCCCCTTCCTTTCCACCAATTTTTCCACTCATCGATCCTACGATGGGCCTAATTTTATTACCATACTCTACTAAATCACCAACATTATTACCACCACACTATGCCTTGTCACTAACATTAATATCCAAATACAACAATTTTGAAGTTGAGTGCAACGCCACAATGCTTGGTGAAGGGGATGAAGAGGAAAACCATAATATCATAGATGAAAGTACTAAGCAGTGGGTGATTGAGGAGTTGATCAAATCTATTCATCACAATATTCTTACAAAATGCACAAAAATATGTTTAAATACAATGAAGCTTTTGGGGGATATTTCAACTTATCGATTGTTGCATTTAAGGAATATGAAAAGGAATAATGTCATCATTGGGTATTCCCACAAACACATAATGAGATTTATTAAAATGCATTTCAAAAGGTCTACCGAAATGTAGGAAAATGAATTCCTTTGATTTTTTGAACTTTTGGTACCTATTGTAGCTACAAATCATATGATATATGGTATCTAGAGAGTAAGAAACCTAATCAAATATTGCTTCCCAGAACAAATCATTGCAGATGTCTTGGAGAATGCACTAGCTTCACTAGATCCATTGATTGATAATATCAATATTCACTCCGAAAAGAGTGCAAACATAGTTCATTATAGCATGACCTCTATATGAGATGATACACCATGTAGATGTACAATGTGTCATTTAGAGTATCTCCCCTGCCGGTCCATGTGTACATTGGGTTATAAAAAAAAGAACTGGATTGCTTATTGATAAGAAATTTGAAAATAATTGTTTTCATATTTATAGTACTTGTTGATTGACTTATCATTCTATCTATTAGAAAAGAAACATGTTATGAATTAGTCGTAGTGTGGGAGGAGCTACACCAAATAATGTTGGCATCTATACTTGTATTTATTAAAGAGTAACATAATGATTTAATCAAGAAAAAAAAGGATACCAAGACAACATTCACTAAGTACTGTAAAATGTGGTATTATGTCAAGATGAAACCTAGAACCATAAACCAAAGCATTGTACATTTCTTTCTTAAATAGTAGAAAAATGATTTAATAAAAAACTAGAAGGATACTAAGATGCCATTTACTAAGTATTGTAAAACATAGTTTTTGTGCAAGCATGAAATGGAGAACCATAAATTGTTTTGTTGTGCATTTCTTTCTTAAAGAGTAATAAAATTATTTAATAAAGAAACAAGAAGAATATTAAGCCAACATTCACAAAGTACTGTAAAATGTAGTTTTATGCAAGTATTAAATGCAAAACCATAAATCGTATTTGTTGGCGACGGAAGTCACTCCTGGATTGCAGCAGGAGCAGAGCCCGACGCCCATCAATTTATGTCACGTTTTGTTTATAAAAAGGGGTGATCGAATGGAAGTTAACTCAAAACAATGTTGTTCTAACTCCAAAACTAGGCCAGGCATGCATGTGCAAGTGAGGTCTTAGATAAACTTTAGACAATGAGTTGTAGTAAGGGTGAGTAGGGGGAAGAGTTGTATAAGAGAACTGCAAAGGTCTGTCGTAAACATCAGGTTTCTAACAGACTGTAGGAGAAAACATCTAAACACAAGATCTTCTTACATTCAAACGCAGAAAACCGGAGAATACAACAATGCAACAATAAATCCTTTATCGTAACATAATTGTAATAATTCATGTGAATCAGTCAATCATGAACTCCCTCGGTATGAGATGAAAACTAGATGGGATAAGAAAACTGTCTGTCATTAAACAAGAAATCTTACATACAGATGCATAACCAGAGAACTAGAGA
>SNQJ01S0013297.1:50075-60368 GCA_010110895.2 Picea sitchensis | reverse complement strand
AAACTAGATGGGATAAGAAAACTGTCTGTCATTAAACAAGAAATCTTACATACAGATGCATAACCAGAGAACTAGAGACGTCTACTAAAACTTTACAGTCGGGAGCTTCGCTCTACCATCGATGCTTACAAAAATGGCGAAAATGCCTACATATACTCAAAACAACAACAACAGCAAAAACAAGACGCTGCATTAAAAACATTGTGTCTGCATGTCTTCTGACAGTCTGCGCATGTAGACTCTGGCTGATCGTGCACCCAAGACAAACGCTATTAGATTTCGCACTGTCCTGCTGCAGATGAATCGACCAGCTTTAGTCCTTTTCTGAACTTTCTTTTTATGGTGGAGATGATGCTCAACCACCAACAACAACCACAATAACTGCTTTCTTGGGACTAGGGACAACCTCGATCAACTCTGCCTTCTGGGACGTGGAGGTCTCCTAATGGTGCCACCTGGATCAACTGAACGGTCTCTCTTTGGATGCTGCTTCGCTGGACTGCTGCGAGGGACCCCTATGGCGGATGTGAAAAAGGGTATGATGGGAGCGATGGCGTCAACACTGTGGAGGTGATGGAGAGGAAACAAGAGCTGTGACATAAGCTGAGGAATGCCATGCGGTCTGAATAGGAAAGAGGAGGAAGGTGTGTGGAGTGCGGGGGTACAGGTGGACACAGAGTAAAAGGGATGATCATATAGGTGGAGGTGACTGGGAGTGAGAGGGACACATGGCAGGAGACGAGAGGGCGATGAGATGAGGAGGGTCCATGTGGATGGAAAGAGAGAAGTTGGACATATGACGGGGAAAGAGGGTGTCGGTAGGTGGAGAACAGGTGGCAACGGGGAGGACGAATAAGACAGTGACATGATAGGAAGGGGGGCCCGCTAGAGTGAAATTCCATTCTGGACCCCCCCCTCCATTAAAGGCAAAACCGATGGGGGGGGTCCGAAATTCAATACAGACCGTAGATCTAAGCGTCGAGACTTGGGCCGTCCAGATGCGTGCATACATTATCTCCGATTCTGGACCCCCCCCCTCTCGTTAAAGCTAGAATGACGGAGGGGGTGCGGAATTGGACCTTGTCCGTGAATTTGAGTGCCTAGATCACGATTGTCCAGATCTGCGCCCTCTTTAAATTAAATGTGCCCGAGCCTTGCTTATGGATGAATGGCTGAGATGACCTCGGCGCATTCATCATGAAAATCCTGAAGGGCCCCACTCGTGGCTCAGCTATTGCACCGTGTGTCCTTCAGATGGACGGTCCCGATTCTTTCGGTGATTCTGGCACCGGGTGTTCACGATGCAATTTTCCTCAAAATCTCGATTGACCAAACTACGAAAGCACGGATGTACGCCGCGTGTCCTCCAGAGGAACGGTCGAGATGGTATTTGATGTTAGAAGAGGGTTGCCTCCATTACCAGGCTTGCTTGACGTGACCGGGTGCTAGGACCATAGGTTTAGCTTCAAAGGCTCTTATCAACGTTTCAGGGTTCGGGGTTTCGAGATGTAGAACGACGCGAAAACCCTCACCCTTCGAACTCCTGAATGATGAAATGCTGACGTGACTAGATCTTGCGCCATGCGTCATTGGATCGGACGACCCAGATTTAGTCTTGAAATATAAGCGCCTTCTTTGACGCTATATATCGGGTAACTTGGTAGCCCCGAAATCCCGATGACCGTTGATCTGCTTCGTCGCTTGATCCTTGCCGTTGAAATCAGACTGCTCGCTCGCTTGATTTGAGCCCGAAATGGACTTCTTCTGTGAGCTGCGCTCAACGCTTATGGATGCGACCTTTGAATAAAACTCATTTGACCGGTTTTCAAAACTCCACTTTTATGCATTTACACCAGAGGCCTAAAATCGGAGAGGAAAACACCCCTATACAAGAAATGTTGCTAACAATATTATTGCCAATTTCTTTCTTAAAGAGTAACAAAATGACTTAATCAGGAAACGAGAAGGATACCAAGGCCAGTTTTCACTAAGTATTGTAAAATGTAGTTTTGTGTAAGGATGAAATGTAAAACCATAAACCATACTATTGTAAAACGATGATATGCAAAACCATAAATTTTACTATAATGCAAACATGATACTTAGAAACATAAGCCAAAGCATATACACCAGTTCTGGATAGAAGAGTCACAAAAAAATTGTTTAACAATACATTAGCCACATCAAAATGATCAAATTAGTATTTGTAACAAAATGATCCTGCCTACTACATCATGCTAGGAATTAGTAAATAAAGGCTAAAACTGACCTATCATATTGTGGCCTAGTAAAGAAACTTGACAAACTTGTTGGCCTATTTCATTTTACACTAGTACATGTTTTGTTGAGAATAGCTAGTTGATAATGCCAACATCACATATTCAGTCATGCCAATGACTATAGTTAATAAAACATTGTCATTGATGGATGGTTTATTTTGGAAACAAAACATTACAATTGGATGATTTATTCAAGAAATATAAAAACATAAAACATCATAGTTAAATGGTCCATTTAACTAGGAAACATGAAACAACAAAGTTGAATGGTTTATTCAAGAAAGAAAGGATGGTTTATTCAAGAAACAACACGTTTGGATGATGATTTATTCAGTAAACATGAAATATAAAAGTTGGATTATTTAATCAAGAAACATAAAACAACATGAAATTCAATAGTTTATTCATAAAACTTTATTTGGATGATGATTTATTTAGTGAAAGTGAAACATCACAATTGGATGGTTTGTTTATTCAAGAAACATGAAACGTCAAAGTTGCACGATTTATTCAAGAAACAAAAGAAAACAACACAGTTGGATGTGTTAGAATGCACATGAATAGAGATCAACGTGGAATGCCATTTCATTCATATGATACATAGATAAATCCATCTAGATGACCTTTGGAATCATCTTCCAAGAGGTCCCTTGGATTCTCAATGACTATTCCTATCACTTGTGATGTTTCATATTCCTTCAAGTGAATAACCATAACCCTAATGGATTATTTTTCCAACATTCCCCCCCTTAATCCAAAGAGGTGTATGTGAGTCCAAGGAGAGAGCTAAATTATGGAAGTGGGAAGCTATCAATGGATGAATGTGCTCTCCGAATATGGTGGTTTTTGGATGACCACAAACCAAATGGCCAATAGAAGCTAATGTATTCTACTAAATGGAGGTTTAATATGACCACAAACTGTTCTCTAGCAGAAGTTGATGTCTTATACTAAATGGAGGTTTAATATGACCACAAATAGTTGTCTA
This sequence comes from Picea sitchensis, assembly GCA_010110895.2. Classification (NCBI taxonomy): domain Eukaryota; kingdom Viridiplantae; phylum Streptophyta; class Pinopsida; order Pinales; family Pinaceae; genus Picea; species Picea sitchensis. Next base: position 57,101 of record SNQJ01S0013297.1, on the reverse strand, counting down.
GAAAAAAATGTAATTCTTCTACTAAATGGAGGTTTAGGGTGACCAAAAAATGTTGTCTAGCAAAATTCAATGTCTTCTACTAAATGGAGGTTTAATAAATACCAAAAAATAAATCATGTTGATGGAATATGGCTTTGATTCTAGCTTACTTGTTCTTTCTCAATTGGTAGGACTTTGAAACTTGAAGCCTGACTATCAATCACTGATATTGGCCCCCCCTATCAGGGACAAGGTGAGAAGATGAAAATATTTCCACTGCAAGATGTTTCAATACTCAAGAATGAATTATTCAATATTACCGATATATCTTTGTGGTTGTTGATGACCATTGCCAAGAAGTGATCCACCCATAGTGATTCTTTACTCTTGTATATTTCCTGCGTTTGGAACATCTTTCTAAAGGATGATTATTCTTTCCACAATGCTCACAAGGATGAATGTCAAAACAATGATACTCCATGTGGAAAACTTGATGACAATGCTAACATTTAGGAATCTTCTCTTGAATTGGAGTAGGTGAACAAGAACTTTCTTGAAGCAATCCGACACTTTGGAACTGGATTGGTTTAATATAATCTGGAATATAAAAGGTAACTTCCTTTTCATATCCGATACTTGTTCTATGTTTATTGTTTCTAATTTCTTCCTAAGATTTGATGATTTGATTGAAAAAAGAAAGCTAATCTTGTTTAAGCACAACTTCATCTTCATCTACACTTATATCTAAAGGTGGCTCATTGAGTTGCTCCTGCACTAGTTGTTGATAATAATCATCATCATCATCGAAAAGAGGATTGTTCTAAACAAGGACTAGTTTAGAATGTTGAATATTATTTTGTTGAAGTTCATCATGAAGAAGTTGAGTCTGAAGCAGTTCTACTTTGGCTTGTGAAACTTGTAAACATGTTAGAAAAGATCGAAGAGTTGGTTTGTCAATTGTGACCATATTGTCAACGATAGAGAGTATTAGAATGTTCAATAACTCTAATAATTCATCAATTTGATCCATATAAAGACTGACTTAGACCTCAAAGGATTTCTTGCAGCAATCAAATTTTACAATTCAAACTGAACAAATAAGGGGTGTTGTCTTCTACCAAAATGCACTTGTTTACACTGTGATTCAACTTAACTTCAAAAGTACAAGTAAACTTACAAAAATACTATTTGCAAGTTACCATTGTTTTATATTCTGGAGTTGAATGTGTCATCTCTCATTCTCCAAAGAACCACAGAATTATCGGTCTTCTTTCCAAAAACTGGGCACTAGGATAAACTGAATGTTTTCCCCTTAAGTGCCCATTATCAATTACAGATCATAAGAGATTATTGTACTTTATATGTTTTGAAAATCCCCCTAAGATACAATCAAATGACATGGGAATATGAGGTGATATAATGAATCGTCATTTATGAAGTCTATTCATAATATTAAGTAAAGAACATAATTTGAAGTTAGGATAGATGTGTCAGGGGGGAAATTAGACTTCTCCAGGAAAGGAAGATCAAATATTTCATGTTCCAAGGCTTCTATTGAATGATAGATGGTGGAGAGAAAAGGATGGATTCATTGTTACTGATATTTGGGGAGCAGAGATGACTGGTAGGAGTGTTGTAAGACTGACCGATTGGATAAAAGAAATAGATTAACACATGCATATGTGTGTATATCGGATTTTTTTTTTTTGACAATCATCCTACTTATTCCAACAAGCTCATTGGTGAATGGTGTGCATGGGATCTCTATATTAAAGTAGACACTCCTTGAAAATGATTCAATGAACATATTGAATCTAGAGGAGAAATTAACTAAGCAGTGGGGTGCTTGCAATACCTATCAAGTGGTTGGCTTGATCCATGAAAAGATACTTGGAGATGGAGGGCATTTGAACCTGGAGTTTCTTGTATCATTCTGCTTACTTGTTGCATTTTTTTGAAGGACACTTTCATTTCGATCTAACAAAATTGGATGCCATGTATTGAAATTTCCACAACATCAACATCTATGAAAGACAAACAAAAGAGCTCAATGGGTTTATCATAAAACAATAATAGCGGTGAAGGACTTCAATTTTGTGTCTTTGGTCGCAACAACCACGTTTAAATATCCAACATTGGAAAGAGCCAAAATAAACTTATCGTTGGGAAAAAAATTGACAAATGAAATAGGAGGGTTCTCATAATCAATGAGTGTGTTTAAGCAATGGCCTATGCAAGAATTTCAAATTCTACAGAGCTTGTCATAACTATTGGAAACTATCAACTAGTCATCCTGATTGAAGTGAATGACCATCACAGGCTCTGAAAGCCATGATTATAACACCCAAATGACATAACAATGTGCAAAATAATTTCTCATATGTTAACTTGATGGAAATCCAAGGCCAAAACCCTATCTCATGGGATAAACCTCCAAAAATATGCACCTAGGACCCCAAATATAGTTGGTTTACAATTGATTTAAATATGTGAGAAAAATCAATCAAATGATCAAATGACTGGTTCCATATCTGAGATTGAGTATTCCAACGTGACTTTTCCTTCCCGTCGGATTCAAAATGTTGGGGTTGAATTTCGAGGTGAGAATTTTGGTGGTTGTGCTCCCAAGGGTTTTGTTTAATCCATAAAAAAGTTCTCCATTTCCTACATGTACGGGTTGATGGTTGATGGTATTCACACACACACACACACACACACACATAGAGAGAGAGAGAGAGAGGAGTTTTTAGACCATTTTCAAAGGAGTTTCTATGCATGGGGACAGAGAGGCATTTTTAAATAGGAGACAGACTCGCAAGTAGATGGACAAACTTGCAGATAGAGAAATGTTTATGCACACAGAAGGAGGAAAATGAAATGCTTCTTTCAAAAACTAGTGTCAATATTGGTGTCAAGATGTTAAACCATGATGCTATGAAAACTACCAATTTAGGCCCTAAGAACTATAAGAGCTTTGATACAACTATTAGAATGCACATGAATGGATATCAATGTGGAATATGATTTCATTCATTATTATGATACACATATAAATACATCTATATGACCTTTGGATTCATCTTCCAAGAGGTCTCTTAGACTCCCAATGATCATTCTTATCACTTTTGATGTTTCATATTCCTCCACAAGTGAATAACCATAACCTTGACAGATTAGGTTTCCAATTGGCTGGTTTATTCAAGAAACAACATATTTAATTGATGATCCATTCAGTTAACATGAAACATCATAGTTGGATGACCTAAAATTTAGGGATCTCAAACATACTAAAAACATAATTCTTTCTAACTAAGCACATTCCGATATGTAATCAAAACACCAACATATTGGCATACTAGCATAATAGAAAAATAGATGCCACCAATTACATAGTGTCAAAAACAAATTATGACATAAAAACCAAACCAAAATAAACACTAACATTGCAATAATGTCAAAGTTTAGTATTAGGTGTACAAATTATGATGCAAAGTTTGTTTAAGCATGTTGTAGAGGAGCCCATTTCAGGAACCTCCTTAACCAATCGTTATATGAAATAATAAAAAATTTTAACCGTGTGCTTGGATTCCCCCTAAAGGGACTTTTGACATGTTATATGCTTCATGGGTGTAGAGGGATACATGCAAAACACATTGCTAAAGAGATTTGTAGTGCATGATTGCTTACTTATAGCAATGGTGCCCATTGCCATATCTTTGTACCACTCCACCACTTGCCACTACCTGCCTCCCATACATCCTATGATGCGATATGCACTCTAGGTATTTTCTTTCGTTTTTTTCTCAATATGCACATCTCTATGTTTTATATTTGGTTCCTTAGCTCCACTTAGGAAATAACATCACCAAGGATAAGCTCACATAATTTCCCTATTTAACATACAAGGTGTTATAATAATAGTAGAGCATCGTATAATTAAGGAAGACTAGTTAGGAACATCAAATGCAAATTTATCCTTACCATCTGCTAATTTATCCTTTGATAATCCATGTTAGATTGTGTGACATTGACTAATATATTAGATTGATGCTCAAGACAAAAAAACATAAAACTTATAACATCAACATGACATAATATGGCTAAGTATAAGTTTGGTAAAAATAATACCACTGTCACTTGTGAAAATTCATAACACCAACAACTTACAACAAACAATGACCCATTCTATTACTACAAAAATGTTGCATGTAATTTCATCGAATATTCAAAATGTGTGTTCTTCCTCTAAGTGTCTTGACTACAATATGATCAACACAATCATCTACATCAACATACTAAAACTCTTAATGTGATGAGGTGTCTCTTGCAAACATATTTTCTTTTCATAAAGATAGGTTAAAAAGTGATAATGCCAACATAATAAGCATAACACAAGCTTCAAGCCTATATAACACCATTTTAAATATGTATAACTTTGGTTGTTGTTTAGGTGTAATGTTACTTATTATTTAAGTATAATTATGATAACAAAATTTAAATTTAAACGAATAGCATAACTACTTAGAACAACATGCAGAATAGTGTGCAAAGTTTCGTCCATGTCCACAAGAGTATGCCTTTTCTTTGTTTTTTTCAAAACCTGCAAAATGACGATCCTAATGATGATTGTAAGATATAAATATTACACACACATATAACACCTAATCTAGAGTATATGTGCTTTACCTGTGACTCAACTGGGGTCCTCACTAGGGATTTCCTCTCTTGGGGGCTCCTCGAGAGGAAGGAACCACTTTTTATTCTTATTTTTCTTTCCCGCCTATATGCAAAGATTGTGAGTAATGGAGAAATTGAAAGTCAATAAAACATAAAGTAATAACTTATTTTTATACCTTAAATGGAGACCTTCTAGTCTCATTGTCCATATGCAATTTCCATGAGTTCTTTTTATACCATTTTTGCATTTTGTGTTCATTTTTTTCTTGAATTAATTGGTCAAACTATATAATTGATAAGGTGGTTAAACTTCCAAGATGACACAATATCTCTAAACTAGGTTATAAACCATGTGCATGCTCGATCATGTTTTTGCGGGCCTATGTGAGTGGGAGAATAGAATTACAAAGAGTACCTAGAAACCTAGTCATTGTTCCAATCACTTGTTTCCCTCAACCTACTAGTCAAGGGTTTCATGATATTGTGAGCTCTTATGCAATGGTTACTAAAGGTTTCCTTAATGATGTATAGATAGAGGAGGTAATAATGAAAGGTTTTGAGCAACATCATATCTAATGGTTAAAAACATGTGTTTCCTCTTAAAAATCACAGGTTCAAATCCAAAAGGTATATCTCGTTACCTCGAAAAACATATACCTATTAAAAATAGACACAACATATACCACTTTACAGCTGTGCTAATTATAATGCTTATAATGCTAGCTTGACAAGCCTTACACATATTACATAAAAATTAAAAAAAATCCATGGTCGTATGGAAACCATAACATCCTCTTCTTATTCTTCTAAGAAACAAAAGGAGGAGAGAGCTAACAAAAAGATGTCATAATCACGAGTTTGATCGGTCCATGACTTGTAAATAAGGTTTAACATCATTGCTTCGTAGCCAGCACGCATTAGGACTAAACGAAGTCTCGTCGTAATGATTCAAAATCTATGGTTGGAAAAGTAGATGAGAAGCCCTTCAATCAATAATGCACAATATTCAAATCGCAGACACTTGGCGAATTGATGGAACGTGTCGTGTGTAAGGTTCTTCCAGTTAATTATTGAGAAAGCTGTCATTTCTTTGCTAGCTCAATGTTTTTATTTTATTATATTCTATTATTCTGTGCTCATTCTTTACATAAAAGAAAAGACTGACAGATAGGAAATCAACACTCAACAAATCTGAAACATCCTCCCTATCCTCTCCAATATCTTGTCTTTTACAAGATGGAATTGAAGAGCAGTAAGTAGGATCGGGTCTCAACTGTGGGCGGGCTTTACGAACAAGTGGAGGCCACGTTCCCTCTTCTCAGCGTCGTATTCCTTGCACATTATTTTCAAAATCAAATCCGGCAACCCAGAAGAGAAATTCTGTGGATTACTCAATCCATGGGTGTCCCCAAAGTGGGAAGGTCGGGTAGAGAGAAGGCGTGAAAGTGACAAAGCTGGGTAAATTGTATTGTATAAATCAAGGGACTGAGGTCTCCTCGGTTTACCCCGCTCTCTAGCAAATCCTCCCTGAGAAAAAAAAAAATGGAGGCAAGAAGCAGATCTAGCAGCGCCGCTGTGCTACCCCTCCCCTTAACCCTTCACAGATCCCACTCTCCCACACGCCATTTCAATTCGCCCTCATCTTCCTCCGCTTTCAAATCTTCCGTCCACAGAACGCTGTCGCCTACTCATGCCAGCTTTAGCGGCGCCTCTTCTTATTCTTTTTCCGCCGCTTCGTCTTCTATCAATTTCACCCACAACAGGTCCACGTCGCAAGTTCGATCCGCACACCGTCCCATTTCACCAAAAGGCGGTGCCTCCATGAAGCCCATATCCTGTGCTTCGCCTAGAAAGACGTGCACGTGTTCACCGACGAATCATCCAGGTTCGTTCCGTTGCAGTCTACATAGAAATAGTAATAATTCCTCTTCTTCTACTATGTGTTCTCAGCTAAATGCGAGGAGGTCTGCCATGACGAATTCGCTGGTAAGGATCAGCGGTGTCGAAGGAGAATGGGTGAGAAGAGCCCTCACGGCTACCATACGCCCTTCCAGCCACCGCATGCGAAGGAGAACATCTTTTCAGCCGCGTCCGAGCAGGCTCTGCCATACGACCACGGCCGAAGATATCTCTTGAAGTTTGCATCGCATCTTCCCCGTTTTCAGATTCAGTTTTGGCCTGTTTCGCTGATCGTTTATCTGATGGCGGACGATACTAAAAGGAAGATCGGCATGTATAGTTGCAGAGTAGCGCGCACTTTTCTTTTCGGCGAAGGACTTCGCCTTCGATTTGTCCTCTTCTGGACAAAAAGCTCTATCAATTGCTGTTCTACCAGCGTTGATATTGTTTGGTAATATGCTTGATCTACAA